>JNEU01001162.1:0-179790 GCA_000697475.1 Lichtheimia corymbifera B2541
TTTTTTTTCCGACGAGGCTGGTGGTGATATTGGGTGAATCTGAGAATGGCCACGACGATCGTGAAACTTCTACACAAGGTGCGCTTGACCCCGCCGCGCAACTTTGTTCGATTGAAGACCCCGCGTTTCATTGTAGAATTTTTAGTTATGGGCATCTTTGTGTTTTACATATGCTGTAACCATAATGCTATATGATAAGTGGTCTTTGTTCATTGGGAAGTATCATGCAAAAGAGCTGTATTGCACAAAGAAGTCCCGCTGCATCTTCGGCTCTATCGGGGTCTACCTACTTGACAATGAACAAACACCACCCTCTATATAGCCTCAGGCTTACAACATATGTAAAACATAAAGGTGCCTGTATCTCTAAACTTTACAATGAAACATGGGCTCTTTCATAGAGCAAAGCTGCTCGCCATGGTCATGCGCACCCTGTGTGCAAGTTTCACGATCTAGCTCGCCAATCCCAATTTTCGCAATGTCATCATCAGCCTCGCGGAAAAAATTGAAGAGGTCGACCGTCGTTCCACTTGGCTGGTGGTGACATTGCGAAAATCGGGATTGGCGAGCTAGATCGTGAAACTTGCACACAGGGTGCGCATGACCATGGCGAGCAGCTTTGCTCTATGAAAGAGCCCATGTTTCATTGTAAAGCTTAGAGATACGGGCATCTTTATGTTTTACATATGCTGTAAGCGTGATGCTATATGACAAGTGGTCTTTGTTGATTGTCGAGTAGCTTGACTTTAATAGAGCGGAAGATGGAGACGGACTTCTTTGTGGAACACAGCCCATTTGCATGATACTTCACAATGTACAAAGACCACTTCTCATATATCATCACTCTCATCACAGCATAGGTAAAACATAAAGGTGCCTGTTTCTTCAAATTGTCATAATGAAGTGTAGCGTCTATATGAGACCAAAGTTGATCAGCGTGGCCGAGAGCACCTCCTGACCAAGTTTCATGTTCGGGATGTCCAATATCGGCGGGCGCGGTCGGTACATCTTATGCATGTTCCCATCCATACGTTTGGACGCTGCTATTCAAAATCTTCATAATGAAGCGTAGCATCTTTATGAGGACGAAATTGCTCGTCGCGATCGAAGGTACCTTGCATGAAAATTTCAGGCTCGAAATGGGCGATCTCGGGCTTATGGAGCGTCGACCTTAACTTTTGCCTAAATTTGGGGCCGCCCGCATTCAAAACTTTTATAGTGAAGCCTGCGATTTTTATATGAATGGAAGTGATCAGCATGACCCAGTGAACCTTCATACCAAGTTTCAAGTTCAAAGTGGGCAATCCCAAGGTAATACATACTACATCGATAAATGATAAATCCGGCGCTTTCTCAATTTCCGCCTATCATAGTAAACCCCACATTATACCTTCCCATTCAAAATTTTTAAATGAAGTATGGGTTCTTTATTAAGACAAAGTTGATCAGCGTGTCCAGAAGCATATTGTGTGAAAGTTTCAAGTCGAAATGAGTAACTCCAAGATCATAGATCAATCTACAGTGTGTGTGTATTTGTATGACAGTGCCTGAGCTATTTATTTCACAGCTCACATATGACAAGACTCTTAGTGTCGTTCATCGTTAAGGAACTTTTTATTAAAGGCATAACAAGTGTAGAATAAGATATGGATATGTAACAAGGTGTCATGGCAACTGAGGGATGTCGAGGCATAAGCGGTGAATGGACGATCCATCATTTCCGAAGACTTTCAACGCCGTACACCTCCCTTTTCTGGAACCATGGTCGCCACCTACAACTCACAGTTTTCAGCAATGGATACGCAAGCACCTATTGACAACCAACATTACAACGACTCACACCGCCTATTTATGCAAAGCATGCTCTCTCATCGGCTGTTGACTGAAAAGCGAGCCCAAGAGCTGTATACCCGCGTTTGCGAAGTAACCGAAGGTTGGAGCATGTCTAGATTCTGGGAATGCTGTATTGATCCTGGGTGTTATAGAACGTGAAATCGACTTTGACGAGTTTGTTGCAACAATAAACGACGAGATCAACGAGGTTGATATGGTGTTAAGGCGATCGCGTGACGAAACTAATGGCGTACCTGTGATAGCACTGGTGAGTGTCTTTCGTTTTGGGAGTGGGTTCTTCCTTTTAACACGCATCAATATAGGTCAATACCAAAGAGGATCAGATTGCACAATGCGCCACAAACTACACACCAAGCGAGATTGTATATTTCCGGCAGCTGGTATGTGGATATGGCAATGTCGTGTTGTTACGCGTCATGGTCGCGTGGAAGGAGTATTTAGAGATGATGTCTTTCTTACACGTCCCGCTTCTTAGATAGAGATGATGGTCATGGCGGATGATGAGACATATGCAGTAGCAACCATGGTGGCATTGCGACTTGGACAAAAGATGAAGCCTCCTATTCCACAACGAGATGTGCAATCTTTGATTGACCGGCTTATGGACGATGGATGGGTCGCATCATCACCTGATGGATCATCTTATATCATGGGTACACGTGCTGGTTTGGAGCTACAGAGCTATTTACGGGACCAATACAACGATATGATCAAGATGTGCAAAGTCTGTATGGAGATGGTTACCATGGGCGAGCGTTGCGAACGTCAAGAGTGTCCTGTGCGTATTCATCGCCATTGTGCTGATGGTCTTTTCAGTGGCAACGATATGGAATGTCCCGAGTGTGAAACAGCATGGACGCGACTCAACACCTTTGGACTTGGATTACCATTGTAGAAGCTACATGTATATAGTCAACCATCCCCCTCCATTTTCCTCATTTTGACACATCCAATTTGAGTATGTATTTCATGTTTAATTTTGTTTATTGGGAATAACATCTATTGCTGCCGAACACATTCACGTACATAATTATCTACACTTTCTCGAACATCCATATTGGGAATTAATCCATCCAAGCCAAGTTTGATTTGGGCATTGCAATCTTGACAGCAAAAATCATTTTCCAGCATATAACCTCGGATACATTCATCACAAAACGTAGCACCACAGCACGGGGTAATGGTTGCTTCTCGGAAAAGGCCCTCACAGATTGGACAACGCAAGTGATCAACTACCGGGATGGAACCATAAAGATCCAATAAATCACCAGCTGTGGATGTTCCTAGGTTGGACTTGGCAACATGTTTGTCCCATGTTGATCTAAATGAAAGCAAGCATTAGATTGTATATGGTTAAATGCTTTGACTACTTACGAATCAGCTTGAGCTACTACCAAATCACCTTTGGGTGTCACCATCAATCCACCAGTACCAGATTTGACGGCGTTCTTGGGCTCTTCAATTACTTTCAAAAAGCTGCGAGGAATACCCGTGGTCCGCTTTATCCTTGGATGTTTGTCAAACTCCTTATCACCATTAGTGGGGCATTGATTGATGTAATGGCCTGAATAAAAAGTATAAGCATGTTGTCCCTCTCACACATGTACACGGTTTATCCATAATGCTTACCCTTTTGTCCACATCTATAACACACGTATGTAGGCGGGGGTACACGCTGTGGTTGCTGTTGCTGGTTATCGCCTCCGTCATTTCCATCTCTTTGTGAATGATGATAGCCACCACGTCCTCGACGCCATTCACCACCACGTGGAGTATAAGGGATATATTGTTGTCTGTAGAATATTAGAAAGGGGAAATGAGTGAACCAGTCCTTGGAAACATCTCAATGGTAACTGTAGCCATGGAATCCATCTCTTCCACATAAGGAAACACACGCACAACGCATACACACACGCACAATAGAACAGAAAATCAATGTAGGGTGTATATAAACTTGTACTGTATTGTTGCTTTTCTTTTTCTTGGGTTGTTTTCATTGTAATACATGACCCACCCCCCTCACACACACACTCTCTCTCTCCCCTTCCACCCATTCATGCACTTACTCAGCAAGCTTTTCCTGCATAGCTCCCCATTGATCCGTTGTTTGCTGAAACATTGCTTGGATACGTGCTTCTTCAGAATCATCTGCTGGCGTTGCTGATGGTGTTGTTGCTGTTGTATCGCTATTTTGAGAATCCATTTGTGATGGAGTTGGAGATTGTTGTTGTGGTCTATTCCGATATTGAGGTGCATTCAAGACCATATTGCTTCGGTTGCTGTTGCTAAATCGTTCGGCAGCTGATCCAGGTGCCGGTGGTCCATGATGATGATGCCCTCCTCCACCTCCTCCTTTCATCATTCCTATCCCACTTGTCCCCATTCCTTTTCCATCAGCCGGTAATGCGCCTAAAACATATCGTTGAGCTGTTCCCTTGCCAGGTCGTGATGCTGGAAGTCGACGCACAATGATCGATGTATTGCGTGGAATAATGAAAACATCATCCTTGTATTCTATAAATATCCTGTAAGCCTATTGGATACTCTCCCTTGTCACGATTAAGACTCACCCTCGTCCGTTTGGGCATTGTAAATAGCAAGATCGAAATCCGTACCCTTCCCTAGCTTTTTGGCTCGAATGATCTCTCGCTTCACGTCAAAAACAGAGGCACCCGGACCATCAAAGGTGAAGACATCGTAATCGGAATCCTTAGCCGCTTTAAACTTGTAGTAGATTACTGACATTGTTGAACAGGAGATAAAGAAGACCACAAAATCAACGATGCTACACGCCAGCTGCTCTTTAACGCTCCGCCCACCATGGATACTGCGGTATCCATGACTACATATCAAAGGCCCACAACGTGCACACGGCAACCGTTATACCTTGCTTGGTGATATCATTGTCAATGACTGTTATCTGTGACATTAGTAACCTCGTTGAAAATTAAAGGTTTGTTTGTAAATGGTCTCGGGAGTTCCGTTGATATCTCACCACCATCACCATCATGATTCCCTTTGCAGGCATCAGCAGCAAAACGTCACTTTGTTTCTCTCTTTACTTCACTTATTCTATCATGTCATGCAGTGATAATCATTGTGCGCAGTTCATCAGCAAAGGAAACGCATCATCCACCAACGAATTGGCAGTGGCGTTTTCTGATCTTGGACTACCTCAAGTAACCAACAAAGCAACATGGATGGAATTCGACAAGTTGACAGAATTAATTGCTCGGCCAGAGACAATCGAATGCACTGCCAATATTATCAACAATCTCATTCATCCATCACCCAAACAGCCTACTCAACGTGCGCGTATCTTTTTGACGGCCTATATCATTCTTACATGCCCAAAGGCTATTCTTCAGGAAACTCCAATCCCTCTGAGAAAGGTTGGTGGTAAAAGTACAGGCTCACTTGAATACGTAACTAATCTTTCTCTATTATCACAGCGGTTACAAGTAGCAGCCAAACGACTGCTGATGTCTTTCGAAGCTTATGTTTTTTGTCGGGATCCTAATGAAGATATGCAGCAGACGATTCAAATGCATTGGCAAGGATATGGACGTTTATTCCAAGCATGGAAAAAGAATGACCGAGCTCAGTTACTCGAAGCAAGCACAGCGCACTACAATGGGTTGATGGATCTCAAGCACACAATAGAAGAAAAGACACCAGATGGTCCTGATAGGCGTGAAGCTTGTGATGCTTTGGAGGAACAGCTGCGGCAAGTGCAAGCCAAGATTGAACGATTGGGTGGTCCTATAGTGCATGTTACTAAGGAGCAACCAGCTGTTAATACAATACCAACACCACCATCGAGTCATAATGGCAGCGATGATGAAAACGGGCATCGACAACAGCAAGGTGAAGACCAAGAGCAGAAACAACGAGCACTTCATATGCTGCAAGGCATGGTGTCTCAAAAAGGAGGCGTTAGTAACGAGCAGCTGGCACATGAGATTATCCTTGATCCTGAATTCAAGCTTGAACGTGCAAAAGGGATCGAACGTCAAGTGACAGCCACAGCTAGACGTGCTTTTTTTGACAAGCTAGATGAAGATCTCACTCACTGTGTGCCTACTGCACATGATACATTGCTTGAAGTGGTGGCAGACGTCCGACAAGTGAGTATTGGCATTGCCTGAATGATAAGATCACAGAGATATTGATAAGCTTGTTTCATAGCAATTGTTGAAGGTGGCGCCAAGGAATGAACAAGAAGCAATTTACAGCAATCTGGACATGGAATTGATGCGACAGCAATTGACAGCACGTGTATGTGACCTTGATGAGAAGATCAATTGGATCATATCGGTGATGCAACGATCGTGTGCTCCTATAAGGGATAACGCGGTGGTATCAATCCATAATCGTTCTCGTGCCAGTGAAAAGTTGGAATGTATCGTGGATGTGTTACAAGATATGGCTATTGATTTGGCTAATGCACAACTACGTGCTCTGCGTCCACACCTGCTACCCATTGCTATCGAGTATGGTCGTTCCAAGTTTGATGAAGCCATTGCTGCGGATGATCCTCAAGCTCAAACCTTACCGCATACCAAACAATGGCTACAAGAAGCATACAATCGACTTTTATCCAACACTAGCACTAGCAATGTGTTACCCTCAACAAATCCAAATCCTACTCGCGAGGCTATTTTCCAAGATGCATTGGTTCATTTGCTACTATCACCAAAGTCTGCAGCTGAATGGGCTCCCGAGACATTGCGTTTGGATATTGCACGGCTGGTACGATTCCAAAACACCGCACAAGCCATCACCATTGTAGCAGCTTTATTAACGCTTGCACGCAACTTTGGAATTGTCGACGAGGACGAGCATGCTGTATTGGCTGAAACACTATTCAAGTTACTCGAAGACCACAACACTAGTCCACAACATCTAGCAGCTGAAATCGAGCGACGTGTAGGCACAATGGGTGGAGACGCTAAGCGAGATGAAATGATACGTACCATGGTTGATAAGACGCTTTCGCATAATGATGCCATCTATGCCTTACTATCACGACGTGTTGCATCTGTGCTCAGATCCTACCTCGCCACAGGTGACATGGCAGCTCCCACTGCGTTATATAGCTATGGATTGCGTCATGTATCGGGCTCTCTTCAAGGGCTTTGTGAACATGTACACGTCCTTGCCGAATATCATTACCGGTTGCATGAGCAACGTTACTTTGGCATTATTAATCAAATGATGTGTAATCAATGAGCCATTAGAAATAAAGCATTATCTTTATGGATATTATATGAAACACAAGATTATCGGAGAGCGAGTGAATATCATGATAGCTAGCATGAAATTGAGATAAGCAATGTGTGTGTGTGGGGAATAAGACCGGAAGCATGTATTAAACGATTCACCGAGCTACCGGATGATGAATGATGGTTGGTAGGACAATAAGGCATGAGATGGAAACAGAGTCCGACTAGTGTATTTTTCTTGGTACTCGGTGAACCACCAATTTCTCTTTACTCTTGCTCCGTTTTTCGTTTCTGTTGTCATTCGTAATGTCTACTGCTGGTCAGGTACTCCATCAAGCTCCTCTTGTTGTCATTGGTCCAATGCTTACATTTCTCACCTTTAACAGGTTATCAAGTGCCGTGCTGCTGTCGCGTGGGAAGCTGGCAAGCCTTTGTGTATGTGTGAGCAAGCATAAAGAAGGCACGCATTCAACTAATGGATCTATCTACCTCTTTGAATAGCCATTGAAGAGGTCGAAGTTGCTCCTCCCAAGGCTCATGAAGTTCGTATTAAGATCTTGTATACTGGCGTGTAAGTGTAAAAGAGGATATGCAGCGGCTATGCAACGCGTGTATTTTGACGTTTTGTTCTCGTGATCGTTTCCATAGTTGCCACACCGATGCCTACACTCTTTCTGGCAGTGGTAAGTAATGAGACGTGAGGAGATCAATCAATATACTGATCGATCGAATATAGATCCCGAGGGTGTATTTCCTTCAATCCTTGGTCACGAGGGTGGCGGTATTGTTGAGTCTGTCGGTGAAGGTGTTACCGAAGTTGCTCCCGGCGACCACGTCATTCCTTTGTACACTGCTGAATGTCGCAAATGCAAGTTCTGCTTAAGCGGCAAGACCAACCTTTGTGGTTCTGTTCGTGCTACTCAGGTAACACATAACCCTGTGCATATATACACCCGCCAAGATCAAACGTCAATTGACGGTGTTCGTTATGTTAGGGCCGTGGCTTGATGCCTGATGAGACCACTCGTTTCACTTGCAAGGGCAAGCCTATCTACCATTACATGGGTTGTTCCACTTTCTCTGAATACACTGGTATGTGTGTGTCACATTTCCTATTTTATTCTGTCAACTTACATTTATATGTATAGTGGTTGCCGATGTTTCCGTTGTCAAGGTCGACCCTAAGCCAAGTCTTCAAAAGCTTTGTCTCTTGGGCTGTGGTATTACCACTGGTTTTGGCGCTGCTACCAAGACTGCAAAGGTCACAGCAGGCTCTTCGGTAAGGATACTTTTATTTTGTCATTTTATTTGACATGGCATCTTACATACATGGCTATATCAGGTCGCTATCTTCGGTATGGGTTGTGTCGGTTTGAGCGTTGCACAAGGATGTGTCAACAATGGTGCCAGGTAAGAAGCAAAGTAGTATGAGTGGGTAACTATGCATGTACTCATAATAACCTGTTATAGCCGTATCATTGCTGTTGATGTGAACCCTGGCAAGGAAAAGGTTGCCCGCGAGTTTGGCTGTACCGAATTTGTCAATCCCAACGACTATGATAAGCCTATTCAACAAGTCCTTGTTGATATGACTGATGGTGGTCTCGACTACACCTTCGACTGTACAGGCAATGTCAATGTCATGCGTGCTGCTCTTGAGGCATGCCACAAGGGTTGGGGTGAATCTACCATTATTGGTGTTGCTGCTGCTGGCCAAGAAATCAGCACTCGTCCTTTCCAACTCGTCACTGGCCGTGTCTGGCGTGGCTCTGCATTCGGTGGTGTTAAGGGTCGCACTGAAATGGGTGGCCTCGTTCAAAAGTACCTTGATGGCAAGCTCAAGGTTGACGAGTTTATCACTCACACCTTTGAACTCAACGACATTAACAAGGCTTTCGATGCTATGCACTCTGGTTCTTGGTAAGAATGGCTTTATTGAGTTAGTTACTTGTAATCTAACAATGTTTTCTTTCTCTAGCATCCGTGCCGTTGTCGACGTCGCTAAGCCCTAAATGCATCATCAAATTGTACAATAAAAGGTCCTTGCATGGTGTGTATGCCTCTCTTAAAACACAGCATGTTTATTATTGGAGCTACACTTCATATGGACACGCTAATCCCGATATAATGCAACCTGCACGCCGATATAAGTCAATCGCACGTCCTCTCCTGGTTATGAAAATGTCTTATGATCACCCATCTCTCCCATTCTTCTTCAATGTGAAACAAAAAAAGTTGTTTTATGAAGGGAATTTTCTCTCTGCATATGTGTGTGTGTGTGTGATACTTGAGTGAATGAAGTACGTGCTTGTGGGTGATATTGATGATAGAACTTGTGGATGGTGTGAATAAATGTGTTATCGTGTGAAGGGAATGTTGCTATGCATCTAATGCTTCTTGTTGTTCGACATTCGAGCAGCGAACGCATCATTTGCCCATTTGGCCATGTCCACGTCGACATCTTCGTACTTTTTGATGAAAGGATGTTCGAGCAGTTTTGCATAAGTCGGTCGTTCCTTTGCATCCTTGTGTAAACTAAGGGAACAATGGTCAGATGAATTGCCGATCATTCACCATTCCCCATGACCTTTCTTTCTCTTTTGCCTCCTATACTTACCAAGAAGCGATGAAGTCGCGTGCATCATCTGAGAAATGTTCTGGTAACGTGGGTGGCTCCTCGTCAACAATGGCCTTCAACTGAGCAAACATATTGTCATAGGTGTATGGGTATTTGCCACCTGCCATCTCCACCAACGACAAACCAAGTGACCATACATCCGAAGCAACTGTGTAAGTGTTGGCTGCCTTGATACGTTCAGGCTAAAATATACACACAACTCATCAGATGCTTATATCCTCACACGCATATCCTCCTCTCCATCCTTGCTTACGGCCATGTAACTTTGACAACCGATATTGGTCTTTGCAAGCGAACGATCAAGTTGACCTGATACACCAAAGTCGCATAATTTGATTTGACCTTTGCTGTTGACGAGTACATTTGTAGGCTTGACATCTACCAAAAATAATGAATTACTCGATTTGGATGATGCGCATGAATAAAATCCTACCTCGATGAATAATGGAAAGTTCATCTTTAAGGAATCGAAGACCTTTGACCATCTACAAACACATTACCCATGTCAGCAGTTTCTCTTGGCAATATATACATTTCTTGAATACTGACCGAAATTGCAATCTTTGCCAACACATCTTCTGGTACGCCCTCGCCATACAGCTTGTCCAAAGATCCACAATCCATGTACTCCATACAATAGTAGACGCATGATTCAATAAAGAAAGCACCATAGAATTCGACAATGTAATCACTCGTGCTCTTGTGTAGGATATCGAGCTCCATCAAGATTTGGTGCAGCTTGGTTTCATCAAGCTCGAGACGAATTTCCTAAATGAAAAGGCAACATGATTAATAAGAATTGCTGAGCACTGGGGGGGGGGAGGTAGGAGAGAGAGAGAGATAAGGAATGATTTTTTTTACCTTCATTGCCATCACGACATTTGTCACTCGGTGGTACACCTGGTGCATCGGTTGGGTCATGGGTCAGTGAAATGTTACACGACGCGCGCCTCCATTCTTCCACCTAGCACGCACGCACGCACGTACGGCTCCCACCACCAATCAATCCATACCTTTTGTACAGTGCCATATTGACCTTTGCCCAATTCTTCTTGTAACTCCAAATCAGCCATCTTGATAGCAAAGCTGTTGCCATTACTGAAATCAACACCGTCGGCATGAATAATAGCCTTGCCAGCAAAGTTGAGCTTGCCAGATGGATCCCTGATAATCGATGCGTGATTAATAACTGCAGCTTTATTCATCCATCTCATACATACACATATTTCGAAAAGTTGGCAAACGGCGTATCAGGCTTGGGTGCAATACCAAGTTGTGATAGATTCAATCCTGGCTTTTTGCCTCCCATACGACCTGGTAAACCTCCAGGAGGACCTCGTCTGCTGCTCAAACCACCACCGGGCGATCCAGTGGGAGGTGTTGCTCGTCCTGCAGCCATAGGTGGTAAGGGCGATCGACTCATGGGTGGAAGTACTGAACGATTAATACGAGATGCCGTTGGTGTTCCTCCTCCTGTTATTGCTCCTCCTGGAATAACACCACCTGGCCGTGATGTGGGCAATGGGTTTTGTGGCGATGACTGACGTTGCTGCGGTGGAAGTGGAGAACTACGTTGTTGTTGTTGTTGCTGTTGTTGCAGCTTGTCCCTCTCATTGAGAGACATGTTGTTGAAAGATTTGTCGAGATCCAGTTTGAAAGTGTGTGAGGGGGAGGAGGAAAAGAAAAAAGAGAAAGAAATAGCAGCAATGGATTACACTTTGCAAAGCGGGTCGCTTTCAATTTCCCAATCCAATCACGGGTCCTGTGTTTCCATCCTCTTTTACTATCCATCGCCGATGATACCAACAACCACCCAACAGCCACACTGCTTGCTTTGTACCATTTGTTTCAGATTTAACTACTCAACACAATTCGACTTTTCCATATTACTATTACTAATCTTTCCATGACAACCACCAAGGGTAGAACCCCACCTTTTATCATTAGACATCATAAGCACCTTCCTTCTTATCGAGTAGTTGAACGACTGACCCCAGAGCTTGTTGCTTGTTATTTATTATCATTCACACGCAACTTGCTGGCACCTATCAAATAAAGTTTATCGGGCTATTCTGCCTCCTATTCAATCAGAGCAGAGCATGGATTTTCTTTCTTATCTATCACTATTGGTGCTATAGAGTCCCAAAGAATAATATGCTATGTTAGGCTGTCATCATCACCTGCCAATCAGTTTGTGTCACTTGAGTGAGCGGTGTTTGATATTGGTATCTTTGTAATGCAAGGATAAGTCTTGTTTTCTCATTTTCCTCTTTGCGCTCCTCTTGGGACATGTGTCTTGGTTTCATTGCCTAAATAAACTTTCTCTCCTTTATCTCTTTGTAAGCACACTGAAAATTGACCCCCAGACAATGTGACATCAATCGTCCCCACAAATATATTGCCAACAGCTCGTACTGGACATCTAAAAGAGCAACAAAATATACAATGCCTTAACGCGGAAATATGTTTTCAAGGTGATCCTTTCATTTACAAGAGAATGAAATTACCATTGATGTCGCCAAATGTTACCGTGTGAGTCGGCATATGTAGACGACATGTTGACAGATCACTCACTTGCAATAAGCGATGTCCCATCTACAGCCAAACACATTTTATAATCCCATCTTCTTACGATAAAATGAACTATCTTTGTGCTGCTAGCAAGTTGATATCATGTCCCGCGTTGCCTCAGTAGAATCAGCATATGATGGATCGACTCACAAACCGATTGAGTGAAAGAAATTCAGCTTGTTATTAATATCATTGATCAAGCCAACAAAGCAAGGGGACACTACTCTCGATATACGTAGTATAATGAAACTCGTAATAATATAACAAGGATGATCCCATAAAGGTTTTGCATTATTGTGGCGTTTTTAAATTTTCGGATGCAAACAAAGCATATGATGAGGTGTGTAGCAGGGATGCCATATCCGGATACATAGACACAGTAGAGCAAATCAAGGTCTTGTATGCTTAAGCTAGAGTAAAGAACATCAACAAAGAGAAACCCGAGGTCACATCATGGCTAGCCATATAAAGGGTTGCCGATCCTTTTTGCCCTACAGTGACCCCATACGCAAATTGGTTGTGCAAAATGGTATTCTGTGTTACACTGCGCTGAAAACGAAAATTGTAGTCTGTGCTCACACTTTACAATGAAATTGGATGGCATAAATAAAAAGGTATTCATTCAAAGAAAGAGATAGAGGAAGATGCAATGACGACTTTTACATATTATGAAGGGATGTTATGTGATATGTTTGCAATTGTAAGGAGGAGGAGGAAATGTACACTTTGTATGATATTAGATTTCCCAAACATAATCCCGTATAAACTCGCCGATCGCCTCAAAGTATCCATCCTATGAAAAGTGTCAGCTGGTATAAATCATTCACCTAGCTATTCCTTCTCGCTTACCTGCATGCAAGTGTCATTGTGCGTTGCATGTTCGAATTCACGCCATACTTTACCGGTCCTTGTATTGGCAGCCATGTGAAGTTTGGCCATATGTGAAGGTGGTACGAGCTCATCCTTGCCACTGGAAAGGAACAAGATTGGGATCTTGCGAATAAACTGGATGTTTCTATATGAACGCCATCGTTGATGACACAGATACACCAGATGTCGCATAGGTGGGAATACGTGTGGGATCAGCAATGGCTAAACAAAGTCGATATCAGCTTCTCAATGATGATATGGATGGATCGCAGTTGATAACTTACAATGCTGAGAAATGTGTTTTCAATGATCAATGCAAAAAATTTGTCTTCGTACTTAGAAACGAGATAAGTAGCGACGGCACCGCCCAGGGATTGGCCATAAGCAACCAGGCGTGTGTGTTTCAGAATTGGATGGCGTTGGATATATTCGAGCGCTGTCTACAATGGACCCCCCAAATGCAACCCCAATCACCCCATCAGTCACCAGTTTTGCGCCGCATTATCACCCTTCTCTCTTTTCCAGGTATCCCCAACACATACACACTCACACACAACACAAAGCAGAAAGCTTTACCTGAGCGTCAATCCGTAATCCCTTCTCTGTAGCTTTGCCTTCACTAAGCCCGTACCTATAATCAATCGTTGCCATGGTTACCACATGTACTTGACCATTCGTCCCTGAATAATATATCCTACCCCCGGTATGACAGCATGACAACGTTGTATCCCAGTTTCCGATAAAAGACTTGTGCAATGGGTAGTCGGTGACCCATATTACCAGCATGCCCCTATGTATTGTCATATTGATGAGATCGATGTGGTGTTGATGGCCATTGATAGATATACCGTACATGTAGACATAGCAGTGTGGGTGATTGTATTGCAACATCATCTCCTCGTTGTATAAGCACATAGCACCTTATGCGTACACCGTCTTTAGTGACGAGGATCTCTTCTTTATCTGGGAGACCGTATTGTGAAGGACGAGCAACCTGAACAAGGTGTGTCGTTAGAGAGATACGATATATAGGGTCAAGTTGCTGATCGAGTATGAAGCTCACCACTGATCTCGAGCCGGGCGGGAAGAATGCTGGGTAAAGAAGTTCGCATTGGTAATAATAGAGTAAGGCTGAAAGTCCAACTGTAATTGCCGTTGCAAAATAGATAACGACGAGGACGTAACCCATCATGATGAATGGAAAGGGCTCAAGCAAGTCAAAATATGGTCTCTCGTTGCCGTTTCCCCAAAAAACTGCTGTAGACGGTGATTACCTTAACCGATACCCCGCACTTTAGCTCACGTGCTGTTTAGAATGTGAGTTAGCTGACCAAGCTCCCCTCCTTGACAACTAGCGAATATATATGAAAAACAGTATCCATCCCATTACATTAATATGAATCGTATATCTTTATGATCCCTTATCATTTCTTTTATCATCCTCTTCATCCCCCTCCTCTGAGTATTTGTTGTTTCAGTGGTGAACCATAGCATTGGGTTAATGCATATTTGAATGTGATTGGGGTTTAAATTCAATTGGCCCGTTGGCGGGTGCAAGGGAGGAGCGAGAAACAATTGCTACCCCATCAATCAACAAACTGTCTTTATCCTCAGCTAACTACCACCACAACCACTACTACTCATGCCTTCCCCTGCTGACAACAACACCAATCGTAACGCTGCCTGCGATTATAAACCTCTTCAAGAGTGCCTGCTAAAGAATAACAACGATCGTTCGAAATGCATGAAGGAATGGGAGGAATTTCAACAGGCTTGCCGCGAGAAAAAGTAAGACTTTATTAGACTGTACACAAAGAAAAGAGTGAGAGTATTCATTATTTATATAGAAAACAAGATTGTGAAGCTTGCAAGTAATGCTCAAGTACTTGATCGAATACGTTGCAAGAATGAACGACGTCGAGTTTCCTTGTTGCCTTCATCCTCATGTTCAGCTGGTGGTTTAGCAATGATGACTGTGGATGGTGCATGATGCACGCAGTGGTCACTGACGCTTCCAAGGAGAGTCCTATATAGAAAGATATCATAATGAATATATATAAACATTTTCCTTTATCAATCACAACAACGAACCTCCTGATGGTACCCATATTACGAGATCCCATAATCAATACATCTGCATGCGTCTCTTGTACTTTGCGAACAATCTCAGCTTTAGGATCACCGATCATGGATACTGCCTTGCATGCAATCTGCTTATGCCATAGACCTGATGCATATTCCTTTAAGAGATCATGACTTTCTGTTTTACGCTCCTCCGCTGCATCATCCATGTATCCAGCCGAATCTGCATAAGGTGCCATTGGCATCTCTAATAGTCGTACATGGACAAGCACAACCTTTATACATCATACTATTATTAATACTGATCCCCTTTGCTTTTGATTCAATATACTCACCAAGTCCTTGCTGGGTTGGATAAAGTTGTCGACTGCCCAGTCAATTACATACTTGGCTGAATTTGGGTCGATGGATATCACCACCACTCGTTGGATGTCAACCTGCTGCTGACCTTCTACAAGTGGATAATGCTCAACTATAGTATCGCGTCTTGTATCACGTCTGGACATGGTGTGTATGAGTGTTTGTGTTTTGTGTGAGAAGAAAAACAATAATAGCTGATGTCTCGTTTATTCCCGCGTAAATCACTGATATAAAACCCATGTACAAACATTCATGCAAATCATACATCCTACTAGCCCATTTCACTTTGTACTGCGACGCGTTCAAGCAATTGTCTTGTGATCTAAACATCGTGTAATACAAGCCTTTTTATATTCATGCATATCCAATTGCGTTGCTTTTTCAATACTTGGGTATGGTTGAGCAGTACCCGTTTTCTTTTTTTATACATTGATGCAAGCAGAAAATGAACATGGGGAAATCAAGAAATAAAAGGGGACGCGTGTTGTTGAAAGAGTGCTTGTATGGTTGCGTATATACGTGAAAGGGTAATTAATGGATATGTTTTGCGGGTGTGTACATGTGTGATTGTAATAAAAAGAGGATCTCTACAACTTCATGTCGGATTCGTAGAAGCCAACGGTAGGGAAGCTCGAAGAGAATTCGGTAACTTCCTTCTTGAGCTGTTGGATAGCAGCAATTTGTTGACCATCACCAACATGCTTCTTGAAGTCAGCAAGCTTGGTGCTACCTTGAACCTTGCTCTTCTCTTCCAAAGCAATTTGGACAGCACGGTCAATGAATGAGGCAACCTTTTCAAAGTCAGCTTGCTTAAGACCACGGCTGGTCATGGCAGGAGTACCGATACGAAGACCACCAGGGATCAAAGCACTCTTGTCGCCAGGAACAGTGTTCTTGTTGGCAGCAATGTTGACGAGTTCAAGGACACGCTCGACACGAGCACCATCAATGCTCTTGGGCTTAAGGTTAACCAAAAGCAAGTGGTTGTCAGTGCCACCGGACACGAGCTCGTAACCGAGGTTCAAAAAGGCCTTGGCAAAAGCTTGGTTGTTAGCAAGCACCTGTTCTTGATATTCCTTGAACAAGGGGCTCTTGGCTTGCTTAAGAGCAACAGCCAAAGCAGAGATGGTGTGGTTGTGAGGACCACCTTGGTGACCAGGGAACACGGATTGGTTGATGGGGTTCTCAAGATCATACATGATTTCTATCAATAGGATTAGCACCAAACGTCCCATATACAATGATCCCTTTTCCTTCTCTTTTGATTACTTACGGTTACCCTTCTTGTCAGTCTTACGCACACCCTTGCGGAAGAAGATCATGGAACCACGAGGACCACGGAGAGACTTGTGAGTGGTGGTGGTGACGATATCAGAGTGTTCGAATGGACCAGGCAACACACCAGCGGCAACCAAACCTATTAAAAAGAGATGATGTGTTAGGCACCAAGTTTTGCACCATCATCATTTCTTATCCAACTTACCAGAAATGTGGGCCATATCAGACATCAAGTAAGCACCGGTCTTATCAGCGATTTCACGCATTCTAGCGTAATCAATGTTACGGGCATAAGCACTAGCGCCAGCAACGATGATCTTGGGGCGGTACAAGATAGCGTTAGCTTCGAGGGCGTCGTAATCGATTTGACCAGTCTTTTCATTGAGTCGGTAGGGGAAGGTTTCAAAGTAAGAAGAGACGGCAGAAATCTTCTTGGTTGGCGTTTGGTAACCGTGAGACAAGCTAAACAACCAAAAAGTCAATATTGATGCTATTTCTCAATAAACAAATGTTACTCACTGGCCACCATGGGGAAGATCCAAACCCATCAAACGATCGTGTGGCTTCATCAAGGCACCGTACACGTAAAGGTTGGCAGGAGCACCTAACAAAAAGGTTGGGTATATGTGTCAGCTGGCATTCAAAAAGGCTAAACACACTCACTACCACCCCGCAATACCTGACAATGCTTGAACATTGACACCCCACTTGTCGCTATCCAAGTTGAATGCTTCAAGAGCACGTTGTTGGCAAAGTCTCTCAGACATATCAATGAACTCGTTGCCACCATAGTATCTATACATGGGATAGTTAACACACACGTCATGTATATCAATCAACCCCTTTGTTTCCCACAACCCCCCGTTTTTTTCGCTTTCTTTACCTGGCACCAGGGTAACCTTCAGAGTACTTGTTTTGCATCACACTTCCAAGAGCATCCATCACAGCACGAGAAGTAAAGTTCTATAGACCGCCAAAGATGAGTTTCAACATTGCATATTGGATGATGATGATTTTATAGCATACCTCGGAAGGAATCAAGCAGATGCTTTCGCGTTGGCGTTTCTTTTCACCCTCGATAATCTTGAACATTTCAGGATCCTCAGTTTCCAAGTGTTCGTTGAGGAATTCGCGTTGACCTGCAGGGAAGACATAGGAGCGCTTATAGGGAATGAGTATATATTGTCTATGAATGATGATGATGATGATGATGACTTACCGAAGCAAGATAAATGGCGGGACGAGCGGTGGTACGTGCCAAAGGCTTTGAAGTGGCAAGCAAGGTGCGAAGCATGATGGGGGTGTGGAGAGAGAGAGAGGTAAACAAAAGAAAGAGCAAGAAATGAAAATAGTGTGGAGATGGAATGGTCTTTTTATTTGAATACCATCCTAAATGGGCAACACAATGCGTCTTTGATCTGGGTCAACCCTACCTTTAGAGGTGATCTACTTGCCATTACAGTGCCACCCTGTTCACCGGGCAAGTCCACCGAGTCAGTTTTTTTTTCTTTGTCTATTCGCTGATAGGCTCCCCCCGGAAGTACACTGCAACTCCGACAAAAGTATCCAAGATGTACAATGTGTGTTATATTCACAATCTCCATCTACGCTGTTTTTTGTTTCAATTTTTCTAATCTCTGCTGTGCTATTTCTTCTGATACAGGGAGGTAATAAAGATGGGGTGTCGCTTTAGTCTTGCGGAAGAGTTCATCCAATGATGCTGTTGGTGCTGCCATCTTGTTGTCCTCAGCCACTAGCATAGATGGTCCTTCCACATTATCCTGCAATAAATTCGTCGGTCGTTCATCCAATGTTGATGATGCTGCTGCGTTGTTTTCAGATGCTAACACTGATGCTGTGGCAGCTATAATGACACAAAAGTCAATAAACCTTTTCCATCCATCCATTGACCCTTCCCATTATACCTTTTTGTAATTCACGAGTGATTTGAGAAATACCAAAGAGACGTGGACGTCTTGCATCAGGGCTATTTGATGACGATGATGGTGATTTGTTGACTTCTTTGACTTCGCCCTTGATCACTGATTCAATAGCTCCTTCCCAATCAATCTTGATACGTCGATCAGCTGCAGATTGTTCTTGCTCAATCAACACTTCAGCTTGTTCTGGAGTAAGACCACCCACCGTAACTTGTTTTCCCGTGTCACGAGGGAATACGATGCCATCAATGCCTTCAAATGCTGCCTTTGCTTCTTCTGTTGATTCGTACTATACACACAAAATGGATTAATCACAACCAATCAATAACGCATTTGATACCCAATACCACTTACAATAACATAACAATGAGTCTTGATCGCATCCATCCAAAACCGTCTCACTGTGCCGTATTTTCCAATCAATTCTTGTACATGACGTACAATCAATGGCCGTACAAATCCCTTGATATAGATAGCAGAGCTGGTAACAGTATTCTCCTTTGGCTGTTGCTGTTCTTCCTTGGCCTCTGGTTGTGGTTGTGGCTGCTGTTGCTGTGGTTGCTGCTGTTGCTGTTGCTGCTGTTGCTTTTGTTCTTCTTCTTCTGGATGCTTGATCTACCATACAAAGAATTAGCCGACACTCGATATCATGCAAAGGATACACTGCATATACTAACATCTGATTTGGTGCGCTTTTCAGGTTGTGGTTCTATATCATTATCACGTTAGTCATGCCATCATCCACACACCTATCCTATGTTGACTCACCTTTTACTTCTTCCTTTTCATCCACACTGCGTTTACGCTTCGTTCCACGATCATCCTCCTCTAATGACTTTTCTTCCTTTGGCATGGTAGTAGTGGTGGTGGTATCCGTTGTATTTTTGTCGTCTGTTGTCACATCCTTGACAGGTTCTTTGTGTCGGATCGTTTCCTGTGTAGGTGCTGCCTTCTCATCCGATGGCTGTGGCTGATTCTCTTCTGTGGTTGTGTCTTTAGATGCATTGTCAACTTGTGCTGATGTGTCGGTTGGCGGTTCTTCTGTGGCTCCTTCTTTTTGTTTCTCGTCATCAAGCGATTGTTGAAGGCGTGCGATCAACTCGTCTTTCTTCCCTTTGAGAGGGAGATTGCGTTTGGAAAGTTCTTCCTTGAGATCGACAACGCGTAAAGTGGAAAGGTTTTCGGGCAGCATATCACACAGCAAAATGTCCGGCAGGAAGAGGAGAGCGCTTGAATATGGAGAGTTGCCAATCGGAGAAAGTGTGCAAGACACTCACCCACGACGTCACCGCGCGTTGTTCCTAATAACGCGATCTTGCGACACCCACGCAATCAAACTGCTTCTCTTCCACGAAAATGTCTTATCGCGGAAACAACAGTGGATATTACTCCAACAGTGGTTCTGGCTATAGTGGCAGTGGTTCCTATTCCTATGGCACCAATTCCCAAGGTTCGCACTGGTGCTCAAGGGGATCGGGAGATGCTTCTGGAGGCGCTTATCATTATTCCAACACCAATGGAAGCTACTACTATCAAAATTCCAATGGTTCAACCTATTACAGTGATCCTAGTGGACAAGGTCACTATACCCCTCCCTCCGGCAACCCAAGAATGCCATCCAAATAGTTGTTATTTATCACCTACGACTAGCTAGTAGCTGTTGTGTACCTTCCTTTTGTCTTTTGTCATTTTGATTGAACAAGATACATTTGATGTTGGGTTGAGGACGACGATCTCTGGTTCCGTTTCCGACTTTTTTTTGACATACAATATGTTACACGATGAACCATCATCAATGTATGTGATAATGTGAAAAGAGGAGTAAGAAATGTACATATAGATACGTAGAGAGTGACATCCCTGGTCAAAACGTAGCCATTAAACTAGCATCTTTGGATGTTTGTATTCATAGTTCTCCAAGAATAATACATGTTTGGTTTTCAAGTGGTCTTATTTGAATGTGGATATTGGTGGAACATGTTACCGGGACAAAGGAGCCCTATTTTTATCTTGTATTCCTTGAAAGGGAGACCCACATTCAATTCGCCTCCTGTTCTCTTCAGCTCAGCCCTTTTCTTTTTTCTTTTTCCTCAATCTACACAATGCATTTACGTGGGCGGTTGCTATCACTACTCTTGTTCGCATGTCTACTCTCATCCTTGGTGGTCAATGCAGAGCCATTGCTCATGAAGCGAGGTAAGGTTTTATTTTGTTTGGGTTTATTATAGTATTTGACAGTAACCTTTGTATTATTATTTTCATAGTGCCTCAAGCAGAAGGTAGTGTTGGAATTGTAATGAATGAAGATGATGATAGCTAACCTATCTGAAAGGAGGACAACCACCTCCAGCAGCATCCGGTGATGGACAATCCCAGCAGCAACCACAACAATCAGCTGGTGGAGGTGATCAACAACAACAACAGCCTTCAGCAGCACCAGCTCAACCTTCTGGCAGTGGAGCCCCTGCTTCATCTGGTGCCAATCCACCAAACACAGCTCCTCAACAAGGTGGAAACAACACTGCAGCACAATCATCAGGAGGTCAATCCGGTATTGGAGGTCTTCCAACAAGTGGTAGCTTTGGCAATACCATTTATCCAGGCACCGTCACTTTTATCGAACCCACAGGCAGCAAATCTGTTTCACCTTTATATCGTATCGATTCTCGAGAAAATGTCACTTTTCGTTGGGAATTCCAATCCTTGCGCGTGCGACCTGTCAACTTGACCTTAGCAGCTGTCGGTCCTCAATCAGCTACTTATACCATTGCTCAATTGGACGGTGCTGCTACAAGTGCAGTATGGCATTTGTCTGATGTCCCTGCAGAAACTCCTCTCTTTAATGGAATGTACCAGATCCAACTCTATGATCAACGAGGTGTTAGCGCTCATCCTGATCCAGGTTATTTGGCTCCAGCAACACGTCTTACCATTGCCTTTTACAACCCAGAAAGTTATGGACCTATGAGTGGATGTAAGTAGGCAATATTACAACTGATAAACAAACATCCAATCTAATTTATCCTTGTAGCTGATTACTGCCCAAGATGTTTCTATGATGCAGCTCAACGAATCGGTCATTCTTTTACTGGTCTCGGCATTGCATTTGGCATCGCTTGTGTCACCTCTGTTTTCTTCATTTACGGCATTCTTAATTGATACCTTTAGATTGTTGACGTCTCCATCACTCATACACATAACGACACCCCAAACCCCCATATTATTGCTTTGTAAATCCTCTCATTGTTCTGATATTGGATCCAAATACAAAAGAAAACGATCCCTTCATTGATAATTCAGCATCTCTTGTTACCCATCGACGTGTTGTATAAGAAGGATAGGATGATGGTGTCATTGTGTTTCCAGGGTCCATGGCAATATACAACTTACAAAAGATGTGATTTTCGTTCTCTGTCTGATTGTTGAGGATCACATTACATGGAGCTATTTCTATCCGGCATTGGTGCGGGCATCGCGTAATGCATAATAATATGTCATCGGCTGTTGACTGTGGATCACCTTTAGATGCGTGATAACATGGATACCTTATGTTCGATGTCACGACTCCCTCATTCTATGTTTTATTTTCTTGCTGATATAGATCATGATCCTTTACAAGCCCACATACCTCACATCCGCATATAGTACTAGCTTGTGTCACGTTGAATCAAGGTGCCAGCAAGAGTCGAGAAGCCGATCATCATGCAATATTCGATGCAAATGCTGTATTTCGTTACGAGCATTATGTATCCAATGACGTAGTATACTTGGCTACAGCATGCTCATGTATCATATGTAAACCTCTTGGATCATCATAGACGAATGTCTACCACTTCGTGTATATATGGGAGAGGAGAATCGAATGGCAGCAACGGAGTCCCGACAGGGGTATGCAAGGGATATAATGAGTAGGGCTTGAAGCTCTACTGTTATTCCGCACTTGGATGATGGTGCAACGTGTATACCTAGTGGGTCGTTGTAATTAAAGAAGCGCCATGGAGCCTCGAATATATACACGTGCATATATCCGGACAATCATTTTACATCTCGATGAACGACATATGTAGAGCAAGTGTCATGCTTGATCAATTTTTTGGATTGGATGATGTCAGCGTATTGAATGCAACTGCATCTCATAAGCAGCTTCTTTTTCTTCCAGAAAGATAAAGAAGCATCAATAGCAGAAACAGCTGAGACGTAGCCATCCTCGTCAGGGCAGCGAGTCAATGTATGGTGATACAGATATAGACATATGAAAAAAGTCTCGACACGTGGCCAGCATCAAGACAAAGGTGCTATAGCGCCTTTGCTTGCACCAACAACACACTGGGGTGTAGGAACCTTGCATTTCGACCGATCGAGAACAACACACAGACTTTGAGCAATACATGTTAGTCTAACTGTAAACAGGCCACAAGGCGGAATGCTTCAAATGATAACAGCAGTCGAAATAAGAAATTGGCTATAGCCAATAAAACATCAACGCATAGTCTGTGTCCTACAGCATGTACAATACACTGGTAGTCTTTTTCTCTTGGTGATGGTTCCCACGGCAGGCACTGGATCATACCATGAATAATATTACTATTCTCCCGTTTTATCATGCCTCTATCTTCAGCGAGATGCACATAATTTTCGCTGTGGATGGTGTGATAGGGTGTGGTATGCTGTTGTAAGTGAGTACGAGAGATCATGGCAAGGAGGATGAAATACAAGGGGTGGAGAGGACGTTGAGGAGAAGAGAAACAGGGGGAAGGGGCTTACCATATTTGAATGGAAGCTGCAGTTGCTCACCCCACTGCAACCAAGGTCACGACTCCCAAGAACCTTGTTGCTTCGTGCAAGCATATAAGAGGAGACTCACATCCGGCATCGTTTCTCTTTTTCTTTTCTAAAAAGACATCCCTTTCTTCAAACATTCCGCCTTTAATCCCATCGCTTCTTTCCCGCTTTCATTTCTTCTCTATCGAAGGTTTATTTTGCCATCTATTATCTTGACCTTGTATACATACATACTCGATGGATCTCAACATTTGTCTATTTTGTGAAAAGCGCCTGTTTGATGATGTGAGTTGAATGGACGTTGTTTGCTAAAGAATGGTTACTCATATAAGAAAAAGAATTTGAGCTTTTGCTCTTCGGCTTGCCAAGCACAGGAAGCAACCAAGCATTGTACTCTCATCCATGAAGCCGATCCATATCTCTCGAGTCGAAAGCATCCTCTTCCTCTGATGCAAAAAAGCCGCATGAGTAAACGAGCAGCATCCTTCCCATCATCGTCGTCACCTCTTACCCCAGCGTCATCTTTCGAGATGCCTCATCATCGTCGACGATCGTTCATGTTTTCTACCAAGGACCATCCCAATGCCACCTCACCAACACGCAACTCGTCATTGATAGGAGATGGCCATGCATCCGATATTGCCTTTCTTTCGGCATATATGCAATTTCATCACCGCGCACCACCTGTTGATAACGCATCACTCGTCTCTAACACTAGCAGCAGTGGATCATCCGATATGGATAGTGTATATACAATGTTCTAAACAACCCCACTCGCATACCACCCACCAGCAGATACCTTCCTTTCGATACATTTAAACTACCACCACCACACGCATCACCACCATTCTTGTCTTTAGCACATGTGCTGCTATATGCTTTGTCTGTACATCAATTTTCGGCTATCAAGCCGGTTAATGCAAAAAAAAACAGCCCCACCCCCATCCCCCCAAAAAAGAATATTAAAATGTCCATAGTAGTCTTTGCTTTATACTGAATCATGCAATGCTTAAAGTAATGATATCATGTCTGTGGTGATGATGCGATAGAACTAAGCCGATCTATACTATATATACTCTAAGAGTAGATAAGGTATTCTCGGTCGAGGCCATTAGCTTGGGACGGGTGCTTCTTGGGTCACGAGGTGTGCAAAAGTTGGAATGTTTGGATACATATCCCGAGGGATTTTACTGTAGAACTTTTATTTAAGTCATTGAATATTCCTCTTTAGTCTTTTAGATTCTGGTTCCATTCTGCCTTCACAATCTTCTGCAAAGTGGAGAATAAAGCGGCTACTTGCTCATATACACGTGGTGTGCAATTCCTTCCAATTTCCAATGATCAATAGTAAACGTATATCTAGTAGACCAAAATCCTATCATATGGATGCCATTGGGTTCCAGTATTTCTTTCGAATGGTTGTGGTTTCATAGCCGCCAGAAACGGAGCAAAGGGTATTGTGGTCATGCGTGGCTGTGATTTTAGATCCTCTTTGACACCGACGTAATTGCATCTACCTTTCTCCTCTTTTCACCACACTTCATAATGTCAGACACCGTTGATCTTGATATCGATCTTGACAATCTTGACTATGGCGACTTTGACGATATCAATCCAGATGACCTCGACATTGACAATCTTGAACGAGAACTTGGACTCGTCAACGACACTCCCACCAAGGAAGAAACATCCACAGCCGATGACAAGACTCCCACCAATACCAGCGAGCCATCTTCGAATGAGCAAGCCAAGACTACAAGCCAGGATGCGAATACAGTAGACACTTCTTCAAAGACACCATCAGCTGCAAAGATTCCCTCATCACCAAAGGCTACCACCACCACCAGTAGTACTAGCCCAAGTAAGGTCGAAGACACCACTACCACCACCACCACCAGCAAACCCAAAGCATCTTCTTCACCTATTGCATCCCCTGCACGACACCAACATGGCACCAATGGACATCAACAACAATATAATCCTCGTATGAACCGCGGCAAACCGTTTATGAGTGGTCAACATCATCATCCTCCATTTAATCCAGGCATGATGAACATCAAGTATGTTCTGCAGTCCCTCTCATTTTTATTCATCTCCTTGCCTTTCCTCCCGCTTCTACATTCGCCCTCTTGATTCTTTTGTCGCTGTTGCTATTGCTACTGTGATTTGCCCCCGTCTTACAAGCCCAATTGGCGGTTGCCCACAGTTGTTGATTGCTCGTCGCTATATGGCATGAAAAAGAGAAGAAGAAAAAAGGGATAAAAAGATTGAAGAGAAGGAAAAAAAGAAAAGAAAAAAGGAATGGAAAAGAGGAGCAATGGAGATGTGGCAATCACCTTTATACACGATTCAATCCAATGATGATACTAACTATGATCATATATGTAGTATGATGATGATGATGCAGCAAGCTCAAGTTCCTCGATTCCCTCCACATCCAGGTTTCCCAGCAGGTTTCCCAGGAAAAGCTATCCATATCAATCCAAAGTTTGCAGCAAAATTCAATGGATCTCCTCCTACTTCAGCACCGATAGAAGCCAGTTCGATGCCTCTTCCTACAACAACCCCTTCACAAGATGCACTTCAACGACAACGTGAACACATCTTGGAACAGCAACGAAAGCGACGTGAAAGAAAAGCAGCAGAAATGGTAAAGGAAAATGATCAAAGGATTTGGAAGAAAGGGGAAGCTAATATGACAAAAACATAGAATGCTGGTGGATCAACAATGGATGCTGGACAAAAGCGGAAAGCTGACAGTGACAATGACCGTGCCAACAGACGACCATTTGCGATCAAGGGTATGGGAGGAGGACCAGGAGGAGGAGCTGCCAAAGGTATCTCGATCAAGGGTGCTGCCGCTGCTGCCGCTGCTGCTGTTTCTACTTCTCCACCACCATCATCGTCATCCAGATCACCGGTACGTTCATCTGCTGGAGCACCTCCAAGTATTCTCAGTCGCATCAACAACCATACAAGACAACAACAACAAGGCCAAAAACGTTCTGCACAAGATGATATCAACAGACAGCATCCAAAACGACCTGCATTGAATGAGACGGCGTCATCGTTACAAAAGCAATCAACTACACCATCATCACCTATTCCAATCTCTACTACCGGCAAATCATCCAAGCTTGTTGTTTCGAACTTGAGCGATACAGTGACCGAGAAAGAGCTCCGTGAATTGGGTCAAACTATCCAAGGCGGTATCAAGGACATTGACATTGATCGAGAGGCACAAAAAGCAACTGTCATTTTCAACAAGGCTGAATCTGCTGTCATTTTCCGAAGAAAGTACAACCGGTAAGTAACGCCTTCTCGTCATTATGTCTGGGCTCATTATTGACATGACGCTTATAGATCATTGTTGGGTGGAAATCATATCCAAGTCTCCTTTGCCACACAATAATCTTCCTTTATACATCTTGCCCAATTCAATTCATGTAAATAGACCAGTCTTTTCTACTTACTCTGCAACCATAACAATGATGGCTTTTTATTCTGACGGAAAGGGAAAAGTTTATAAATGTGGTGTTGCGTGTCACAATACTTTATGCGTTCAACAACAGTAACATCGATCACTACCAAAAACGGGGTGCTTTTGCAACTAGCCATTGAATTCAATCGACAAAACAAAAATATGAATGTGGTATTACGTGTAAATGTATAAACTAGCATCTAAATGGGTCTACATAGTTGGGGATGTGGGTAGGTAGGTGGGTGGGTGCGTGTGTGATGTGCTCAAAAGTCAGCAAATAAATGTCGGTATGGATCGCCCTCGGGGTGTTTATAATGCTTTTCTGCTGGATACTTTTCAAAGTTGCTCGTGTCATGTTCATTCGCATGGGATGGAACAAGGGGTGCCTATTAAAAAAAGATCGTCATTAGGAGGAGAGATATATGTAAAAAAGGCAAATGGGATACGTACCCGCACCGTCCTGTTCAATAAACCTCGCCAGTCAGTTCCTCGAAAGAATTTGTGTTGTGCGATATCATTTCCTCCTCCACGCAAATTTCCTAGTCGCCGTGTCCGATCCACCACTAGGAGTCCTTTGACAAGATCTTTGGCTGCACTATCAAAATGCCTGGGATATCGTACTTTGCCTGCCAAGATCTTTTCATAGGTGCCAACGTGTGTGTCATCATAGAATGGAGGATACCCTGCGAGCATTTCATAGATAAGGATACCCAATGCCCACCAGTCTACTGCCTTGCTGTGTCCCTTGCTTTGGATAATTTCAGGTGCAAGATACTCAGGTGTACCACAGAGTGTCCATGTCCGATCAGTCACCTTTTTCGCAAACCCGAAATCTGTAATGCGAATATGTCCCTGGGAATCCAATAAGATGTTTTCAGGTTTGAGATCACGGTAGATGATATCTTTGCGATGCAAATATCTATGATAGTATAGTAATGAATATATGGGAGATCTGCCATCCGTGTCCCTGTGATATATAAAATACCCTCCTCCTACTCCTTTCGCTTCCTATTCACCAACTTACTCGATAGCCAATACAATTTCTGCTGCATAGAATTGGGTGGTTTGTGTTGAGAATCTTCCAGCCTTGCGCAAGTGTCGAAATAATTCACCGCCAATCACATACTCTTGGACCATATAAAGACTATGGGTATCCTGGAACGTGCAACACCTGATAAAGATCATGTTAATAGCCGTGATGATGCATGGTTGATATACAAGCTTTAACCTACAATTGAACAATGAAGGGGAAGTTGACTTGAGAAAGGACTTGTCGCTCGCTGTTGATATGTTCAATTTGCTTTAGACGGACAATCTCGGCCTTCTTCAACACTTTGATTGCATAATAAGACGTGCTTGGTTCCCTTTGTTTGGCAAGATGCACGCGACCAAAAGTGCCGGTACCTGAGATAGTTGTAACAAAGTCAGCATCATCCCAAACATGGTTGTCCAACCAGTCAAGACGCATACCCAACGTTTCGAGTAGCTCAAAGTCGTCGAGAGTCATTTTGGATTCAGGATCAAACTGAGGTGCAGCATGGTGCCATTCAGATAGAACCTGGGTAAGCAAATCGTCGTCATGGGAACTCGTCGTTGCAATATCGCTTGCTTCGCTACCGCACTTTTTTCCAGTATTGAAGCCACTCAATGTCAGCGACGATCGAAAGGTGATGGTGGAGTGCTGTCGTGGTGGTTCTTGCTCGGCTGTCTCGAGAGCGCCCGAACGCTCTTGAGGTGGCCTCCTCAAGAGGAACGAGGCAAGGGTAGATAATAGTCGTAGTGGAATTTTGACGACGTTGTTAAAAAGTAGTTGAATAAATATATCGGTTGCGTCGTCAAGGCGCTCAATCTAATGTATATGAAATGAAGAAGAAAAAGATAAAAGGGAAAACTGAAAGAACAAGCTGGCTTTCAATAAAACCCACCATACACACAAAGGCACTATGTTGGTGATTATTTGAGAGAAATATACAACTGCCGTTCTCCCGCTGGTGGATTCTATTGGGTAAAGGATGTTTTAATGCTTCGATGATCATATCGATAGCGGTCGGCAAGAAATCAATTGCGTTCTATACATCATTCGTGCAACCATGGTAATATGCCAGATTACTGCATTGGTGGTGGGAGGAGCATTCATCATCCATGAAACATTGACATTATGCACTGCCTTCCCGAGAGAGAGCTCTTTTTGACCGAGATCATCATAGATTCATATATCATTCCACATGATGGATCCAAAGATAACATCATTCTAGCTGCCAATTAATAACAAGGGTTGTGCAAGTATACGAAGCATTATGAATCAAGAGGATAGGCACAGGGACTCCTACTCTGCTGTGTGTGACCCAAAATGACAGGAGACCACCAGGTCATACCTAAACCTTGATGATAACGGTTATTGCCTCTGCTGCTGTAGTAGATACATCTTTGGTAGCCGAACGCTTGGATGGAGCAATTGAACATCGTATTGTTAAAGAAATGGAGGGTAAACAGTAAGCCGACTCTGGACCAAAGTTAGGCTGGATCATCAATCCTTCTTATTATTATTAGGATTGCTTTCATTATCCATGGCCCTTTGTTCGTCTGCTGAATAGGTTCAAGTTGCATTTATTTTCCTTTTGAAGATCAACAATAAACATGGTCATTGACCTCTTTTCTTTTAGCTGCAGTGGAACAAGTTGCATTTTACGAGGATTTGAAACGTGGGATCTAGCGGTATCAGAAAAACCCACGGCACACATTGCGATGAATTAATGAATTCCTGCTGAATGCTGAATGTTTCCCTATGCTTAATTCCCATCAAGCCTAACACCATGAAATCATCCAATGAAGACAATAAATCCCCAATGTATAATGCACCCATTCTCAGTGGCGAATAAATACGTATCACGTTTAACATTATTGCGAGGTTGTAATAGAGGGAACACGTGTTATGTCATGTTCATGGCAACGGTTTCCATGGAAAAATTTATTACAAATGCTATTGAAAAGACGGGTTGTGGTGAATGATTATCAATTGTGTTAAAGAAGAATGGGGTAGTTAAATGGGTGTGGTGGTGGTGGTTGAGTGGACAAAGATGTATCAGTCAACGTCACGGCCATCGGAGTGGACCCAGCCTTGTTGTAAACACAAAAATATATCCAGCTCAAGTGTCTTGACGCAACTCTTCAGTCCGAGGATCAGGTTGGCATTACACGCTCACCTTGCTGAACACCATCGATCTTTGTTTCTGATTGGCAACATATAGCTATCTCCCCACTCTACAACATAATGTCGTTTGCCACGAAATTGTGGGCGCGTCGACTCGCCACCGCCGCTCGCCCTGCCTTTACAGCTAATCGAATGACACCTGCTCTTCGTCCCATGCGTCAATGGCGTGGCATGGCTGCTGTCGCTGGTCAACAAACTATCGATAACATTCCCACAACCACCATCACCGAAGACAACGACTTTGGCGGTAATGCCATCTTTATTGCTTTGTTATAAAATCTACGAATATGAAACAACTAAGACATACGTCTTTATGTAGTTGGCGAAGAAGAAGGTGAATCCAAGATGCGCAACTTTACCGTCAACTTTGGTCCTCAGCATCCTGCCGCTCACGGTGTGTTGCGTCTTATTTTGGAGTTAAACGGTGAAGAAATCGTTCGAGCTGATCCACATATTGGTCTCTTGCATCGTGGTACTGAGAAGCTTATCGAATACAAGACATATCTTCAGGCGCTTCCTTACTTTGATCGTCTTGATTACGTCTCCATGATGACCAACGAACAAGCTTATTCTCTCGCCGTCGAAAAGTTGCTCAACATTGAAGTACCTGAACGTGGTCAATACATCCGTACCATGTTTGGTGAAATCACTCGTATTCTCAATCACATCATGGCTGTCATGTCTCACGCTATGGACGTTGGTGCTTTGACTCCTTTCTTGTGGATGTTTGAGGAACGTGAAAAGCTTATGGAATTCTATGAACGTGTCTCTGGTGCTCGTCTTCACTCAGCCTACGTACGCCCTGGTGGTGTTGCCTATGACCTTCCCATCGGTATCTTGGATGATATCCATGACTGGGCCTTGCAATTTGGTGACCGTATTGATGAGGTCGAAGAAATGTTGAGCGGTAACCGTATCTGGCAAATCCGTACCGAACGCGTTGGTGTTGTCACTACTCAAGAAGCCAACGATTGGGGTTTCTCTGGTGTCATGGTTCGTGGTTCCGGTATCAAGTGGGATATCCGCAAGGCTGCTCCCTATGATGCCTACGACAAGGTTGAATTTGACGTTCCCATCGGCAAGAACGGTGACTGCTTTGATCGTTACCTCTGCCGTATCGAAGAAATGCGTCAATCCCTTCGTATCATCGGTCAATGTGTCAATGATATGCCCACTGGTCCCTTCAAGGTTGATGACTGGAAGGTATGTCTTATTCCCCTTATCCTCTCACATGTGTATTCTTCATCATGCTTATACCTATCCTATTCAAGATCGCTCCCCCACCCCGTGCTGCTATGAAGGAGAACATGGAAGCTTTGATCCACCACTTCAAGCTCTATTCGGAAGGTTACTCTGTGCCCCAGGGCGAGGTAAGAATGGGATATGAAGCATTAAAGCAAGATATTGACATTATGTTGGTGTTATAGACCTACAGTGTCATTGAAGCCCCCAAGGGTGAATTCGGTGTCTTTTTGGTTTCTGATGGTGGTAACCGACCTTACCGTTGCAAGATCAAGTGAGTAGTAGTTTGGTCACATGGCTGTAATGCTTGCTGGGGAATGAAAAGATGGCTGATAAATCCACTCTCTAGGGCACCTGGTTTCAACCACTTGCAAGGATCTGACTTCATGTCCAGAGGCCATTTGCTTCCCGATATGGTTGCCCTTATTGGTACCATGGTAAGTGCATAAGTCTATTCTAAACGAGGAGCAATATATACTCACAGCACGTGTTTTCTTTAGGATATTGTGTTTGGTGAAGTTGATCGATAAACGCCCCCTCTTTGAACTACCCTTTAAAAAAACGATACGAATAAAACAACAAGGCAAACCCGTTATATCATCTTTTGTCTTGTCCAATAGAAGAAACACAACATGCAGAGTATGGTTGAATACACGAGGACATGAATGGATAGCATTGTCACAAAGATACATAACACAAAGAACCATATAACGCCATTGTTTTCATTTTCATTATCTGCATGAACTAGAAGCAGTATTACCCCACACCACGTGTACCATCGCTAAAAATCACGTGATGACCATTGTAATTTGATGTTCATGAATGAGATAGCTGTTAAAGTGATGATTCTATTTGTATTGTAATTGGTTGTATTATGTACTGGAAGCTAATATGAATTAAGTATGCTATGCTACATGTTCTAATTGGATATCTGCAAAATCAGTTGCGAGGTTTCTAGCGTCGTTTGTTTGGTGCAAAACATAGAGAACCGTGGCCGCCAGCAGCCATGAAATGACAAAGATGATATCAGACCAATGCCTAAAGTAGTCAAATTCAATGTCCTTGAGGGATGATGTAAGGAAGTGACTAAGCTCGATACATTAGCTATCAACAAGACGACCATAATCGGTCAATTGCACGTACCGATATTCAGGTGGTAGATTGCTCTGCATCATCAGGACTGAGCTCAAAAAGTACATCCCCATCATGTGCGCGACGAACAATGCAATGTTGATCTTTGATACCGTCATACGACGCGAGAAGGAACGCATGACTTTGGATAACAGGTTGACAAATCCTCGTACTGATACTGCACAAATGATGCCTGCCGCAAAAAAGCTTAGTTGCTGAGACCAGTAACCGGTATCTGATATTCCAAAATGGCTGATCAAGACCGAAAGCATTCTGCTGATGGGATCCGTTGTACCGACACGACGCAAAATGACGTTGAAGGTGGTCTTCAGAATGACAAATCGAGCAATAAGGTGACTAGTTTCAATGGATCCGCCACCCAAGTCCCATAGTAACTTACCACCGCAAGCCTATAAATACAATATAGGCTAAATAGATGGCTGATAACATTCCAGCACCGTCCACGCCATGTCATCGAGTATTGTGTCTTGGCTCGTTCTCGGGTCAATTCGCTGAGATCAGCTTTCATGTCTTCCACCAAGTGTTCCAGCTGCTGGATTTCAGTCTCCAATAAATCGTATTCTTTTACAAAACAAATAAGTTGACCGTACCGATGCGCCATTTCTTATGCTCACCTTGTTTGGATGATCCCAGAAATGTGAAAAGTCGACCTAGTGATGATGGTTTCTACTCAGTAATATTAATCTCACCTTCATATCCTTCATTGAGACAATAAAAGACATACCTGTGGTTCCTGACGAGTCATCCTTGATAGTGTATCAATCTTATCTTGAAGCATCCTTTGGGTTTGTTCATAAGCTTGTTGTGCGTTACGTAAGTCTCGTTCGCTCACTGGCCTGAAAAAATTATTGCCTGTTCAGCATATGATATACAGGTGCCTTCCCTCCATAGTATACTTACTTTTTAAACATGCCGAGTGTGTTGTAAGGCGTGTTGACCACACCGATGCCAGAGAGAATGGATGTCACAGTGACGCCTACGATGCTGACACGGAAGATAGCAAGCTCTGACCATGATAGTGGTTTATCTAATATTGGATGTGAGATTCCACTGGATGGACCTGCTGTTGCATTCAAGGCTGGCGTACCTGTTGTCACACGTGTAAAGAGATAAAGATAGACCATCCATCCAACACAAGCAAAATAAAATGCCACCTTGTGTCTCCAACCTTCATGTCGTTTCTAGTCAGTATATACTATCCACTCATCCTATGGTCATGGACTTACCTCGTGTGTGCCTCAAAAACGTATATAGCTGGTACCATGGGATAAGTATGACCACCAGGAACAGTAACACATAGAGATTGATGTTCCAATAACGCCACCGAGTTCTTGATTGATAATCCATAAGCCTCATGTACATACACTGCGTGAAGCCTACCACTTACGCGATCGACGATAGATCCATAATTTCGGCAAAGACCAACAGAAATAAAGTGCAGGAGCAGCTCATGGTGAGAGCGAAGATAACGTTGGGCGGTGTCATGGTGAATGGCTCTTTGAATAGAAGCTTCGCAGCAGCATTTGCACCGATGGTGAGGATCAGTAGCTGCAGAATGAGGAGCAAGACATTTTCAATCATTGGCCAAAGGTGCTAGAACAAAGAGGAAGGTGGAAATGCATATATAATGAAATTGGGATCCTTTCCTTATCAGGTCGGATTTGAATGAATGCAGGAGATTGAAAGGCATTCTACTGACCTTGACAATGACAATGACAATGATATGGATGGATGATGTTGCTGTGTATCTCTTTACATAAAACCGTTGATGAATCGGCATATCCATGCGTAGATGCTCTTTCTTGGTAGTCTCTTACAGCTATGATTATTGAGCCACGGCCAGATATAAATGGTTCATCCCCTTGGCAACGGTCGTCAATGCAACCGATATAGGCGTCGATATTAGCACAGTAACACTTGTATACATATTTAAAGCAGCGTATCGACTTTCAACGCGAAGCACATATCCGTTGCCAAGAATCAGCTATTGGTGCGAGCGCTTTGTTATCATGAACTTTTTGGAAAGTAGAATAATATTAATGGATACTTCAATCATTAACACATATCATTTATCAAGCATACAATGCCAATTGACACACAAGTGTTGCGTCTAAATGGAGGACGTGGTTGTTTCATCGGGAGCAGTGGCACCCCGCCGTGTGAGATATATATGCAGCAACCGTGTGGATTTATTCCGACAAGCGATCGCCAAAGGCAGTAACCTGTGCGGCTCTTGCTTTACTTTCTCTCTTTTTGCATTTACGCAGTTTGCTCCATGGCTAGACCACTTTATTCGAAACGATTGTCAAAAGAACTACGCGGTAAGCATGGCAAGCTATATCAATGGAGGAACTACATCCACTGATGAGTGCCACCTTGTAGATCTTGCAGCCAATCCTCCAGAAGGTGTATCAGTAGAAGATGCCAACGATTTCAAAAGGTATTGAATATTATAGGTGTCTTCTTGCATATGTGTACTAATACATACATGATTTAGATGGAAACTTCGGATATGTGGGGCACCGGGTACTCTCTACGAGGCAAGTAGACGACGCATTATGCAATGACAAAATCACTGACGCATGGATACCGTTTCTAAAAGGGAGAAGAATTCGATTTGGAGGTGAGCATTACGATTACATGAGCTTGGGAATATCAATGCTGAAAAACGACTAGTTCCGGTTTACACCCGAGTATCCATTGGAATCACCAGAAGTGCTCTTTGTCCAGCCTCGTGTCCCAATTCATCCACAGTACGTTTGACAGCCAAAATATGGTCATTCTATCGTCATGTGCTAATACGTCTATCTAGTGTACGGTTGGAATTTATGCTTGAGCCGTCTCATCATGTGGGTAAATCATTCATCTCATACCTTTGTTATAGATTTATTCCAATGGTCATATCTGCCTCAACATCTTGTACAAAGATTGGTCACCGGTCCAGACTGTGGCGCAAGTATGTTTATCCATCCAATCAATGCTGTCGAGCTGTACAAAGAAGGTGAGTCGTCCCCCGGATCAGATCAAACAATGGCTTGCAACCTTTTACTGAAACATGTCACTTGACCAGGAACGGCCACCAGATAATGATCTCTACGTCAAATCAGCACACGCATCACCCAAAAAGACAGCTTGGGCTTTCCACGACGAGAGTGTATAACATAGTCGACTGCATTAACACCAATAAACAAGCAAAAAGAACACATACGATAAAGGAGTGCTATATTGAATATGGATGGTGGAGGATTCAAGGGGGGATTGGATGTCATATCAATGCTTATATATTAGGTTTTGGTTATGAACATGATATGTAAGGATATGTTAAGACTAAAGGACAAGATATGCATTTTAAAAGATCCAGGCCAGGGCTCGCTTATACCAAGGCAGATAACCGATTTCTTCAGTGTCCTTTGCAACATCAAGATCAGTGACGCGACCCGTTTCGAAATCTATATCACAACATCATTGAGCTTTCTTATATATCATATATATCAGCGATTACAAGAGATACTTGCCTACGTCAAGCAGAGGTACAACCTTGGTACGTCGGACCAACTTGTATCCAATATAGCATACAATGGCAGGGACGAGGCCAATATAGTTGGTAGCAAAGGTGACACCATCAAACTCTGGTGCGAAAGCTCCATAGCCTAGTAGATCATTTGGATTGTATATTAGTGTTTAAAGGTTGAATGTGTAATAAATACTCTCATATACCTTGTCCAAGGATAATCAATACAGTAAGCACGACGGCAAAGATGCCAGTGAAAGGGTATCCAAATGCACGGAAAGGCAGCTCTTCAATGTTGCGGCCTTGTTTGACATACGCTCTACGGAATCGAAGTTGTACAAACGCAATACCAGACCAGCTGATAAAACCGCTCACAGCAGTAATGCTCAAGAACCAAGTAAACGCTTCTTCGGCACTATAATAACACATTAAGGTTACTGCCTGATGGCATCTATTACTGTTATACAACCTTACCTATAGATTGATACAAATACACAAGCAAAGCCGATCAAAGATGAAAAGACAACGGCCCAAAAAGGTGAACCAAATCGATTCACGCGACCCAAAAAGGCGGGAGCATTACCATCACGCGCAAGACCAAGTAAGGTACGGGATGTTGTGTAAAGGGCTGAGTTTGCAGCTGAGAGCACACTGAGAAGAATAACAACGTTGACAAGGTGGCTGGCAACTTCAATGCCTGCGATATCGAAAATGAGAGTGAAGGAAGCAGTTGTGGTGTCCTCACCATCTCCCAATCTTGCATCGTTGGATGGAATGCATAAGCCGATCAAGAAGATGGTAATGATGTAAAAGATAACGATACGCCAAAGAGTGTTGCGGATGGCACGTGGGATAGTACGAGTGGGGTTCTTGCACTCACCAGCGGTAAGACCAACTATGAGAAGTTTAAATGTTAAGCCGATAGGGTATAATGTTTAGGCTATGCATTTCATACTCACCAACTTCAGTTCCCTGAAAGGAGAAACCAGCCGATAACAGAACGCTGACTGTGCCCACTGCACCATCTACAAAGGCTCCAGGATCATTCCAGTACCTGCAATTTTGCAAGAGTGAGAAAAGTGTAAAGGGACGTCAAGTTTAACAAGCGTCAAACTTACCGAAAGCCTGTGGGACCTCCCTCACCAACAGCGCCAGTGGCAACAAGAATACCAATGATGATGAACATGATAACAATCAAAATTTTGACAAGTGCAAACCAGTATTCGATTTCACCATACAACCTATCTCGGGCATGACACGTGAGAAAATCCATGCATCATGTTTCAATGCTGAGGATGGAGCATACCTGACACCAACAAGGTTGATACTAAGAATCAAGACCATGAAAATAGTTGACCATGCAGGATCTGGCATGATAGGTTGCCACCATTTGATGATTGTAGCTGCTGCAGCCAACTCTGTAAACAAGTAAATCGATCAGTATCAAGCATTCGAATTAGTTTTTTTAGTTGTCATGACGACGAATACCGGTTGCAATAGTGACAGCCTAATGTACAACTCAATATGATCAGCTTCCATGCTCGTACGAGATAGGCAATCTTGTGTCACTTACCCACTAGATGAAGAGCCGAAGTAGTACCAAAACACATATTTAGCCTCGCTTTCCTTTTATCTGAAGATGTTGTAATATTGCCTTACCGAAAACCTGTGAGAGAAAAAAGAAATTAGCAAATATCCCTGAATCGTAACACAGAGTTGGAACTTTTCTATTACCAGTAATTCCAACCAAGAGCAAAGCCAAGAGCTGGATCCACGAACCGGGTAGCGTAGTGATTGAAGGAACCAGATACTGCGCAAGATAACAAGGTAAGTATCCTGATGTTTCAAAAGACCTATTCTTTACCTGGCATATATGTAGCCATTTCGCCAAGGCACGTCATGATACAATAAACCTATATCAATCAAAAGCCATCAGATCATGTTGTTGATATTCATATGAGCTGTTATCCTTACCATGAAACCAACTATATCGTTGGATGAGTGGTGGGTGTTTGAAGGCGTTGAGTGGGATGAGCCATTTTTGATTTGATCTATTTCACTTACTGACGCAGTATCTACATTGGGATAGCGGTTAGCGTCATGCGGGTTCGATAACGAGGATGGCACTTACGCGATGAAAGCCCCGGCAGGCCCAGCCTATTACGTTTGACAGCAAGCTTATTAGATCAGGTTTACGAGTCGTGGCTACGATTGATACTCACTGTCGCAATGTTTCCACCAGAGTTTAAAAACAAGCCTGTGCTTTGTTGTGTTGAAACAATCGAAAAATGAGTTTTGCGATCCATGTTACCGCTTATCTTTTATACAGGGCTTACCCAATGGCACCGCCTAACGCGATCATTTGTACATGGCGTGCATCAAGGCCACGCTTGGTTCCCTCTTGCAGATCGATCGTATGTCTTGAGTTGATGGAACCAGGGCCCATACCGGTTGAATACATATATTCTTCCTCGACCTTTTCGGAATCATGTGGTCGTATGGATACATCAGCGACGTCCTCTTTTTTCTCACGAAAAAACATTTTCTTCCTTTAATAATGAAAACGAGTTGAGAAAAGAGAAAAAGAAAAGAGACTAAGAGGAAAGGCTCTGTGTTAAAATATAATCTTATCTTCACACAAAGGGAGAAGAGAGGCACAAGCGCACGCACTCAACAAAAGATAAAGCAGCCCACTCCGATAACAAAAGATGAGGCGATTTCATTGGATAATATGACCGAATAGGAAATGTAATGTTGTCTCTGTGTGCATGTGAGCTCACTTTCAACGACATCTTCCACTCCGCCCCACGATATAGCCAATCATTGCATCAATTTGATTCTCACAGCATACTTATACGTGTGTACTCTTCCAGTATTTCTTTCCTCAGTTGCCCGGTGATGAGTGTGGGCACTCGCCAAGCATGGCACTTTTGTTCGTTTTCGTGATTCTCGTACACAAGACGCATTACCGGGCCTTTGTGCATCGTAGCAGCCACATCTTCATATCGACATGTGGTGACAGCAAACGAAAAAGTCCAAGGGGGCTCAGTTGTTGTAAACACAAAGAGCAATAACAACGCTCTTTGTCTGTGACACAATGATCCTGAGGGGTTTGGTTTCCTGATCTGCTACAAAGGACCCTGTACATGATGGCGCATGATGCATTTGTGCTCTTGTATTTTAAAAGTAGAATGTACATAGTGACGGTATTGTTAGGAGAGCAAGTTGGTGTCACAGGGTGATAAGGGCGAGCAGATATATATGCGATCCGAAATACCTCTTTTACAAAGGAGATGGACTTCCCAATAAACCGCTCAACCAACCTATGTTCCACCAGCACAGGAGCCACACTACTATCCTTTTGTATACTTGCTTACGTTGACTTGTGCAACCTACAAAGAAGACGTCATATGAGCATTTTCGTCGTATATAACCATCCTTGTGTCTCATAGTGGCATCCATGGCAAAGTGGCATACGGTCAAGATTATGCATTTGTTCCTTTCTTCATGCGTCGTGATGTGATTGAGTTAATTTTGATACATGAACAAACATTGACGCATGGACCATTCGCCGCCTTTGATAGCTTAAAACATTTATCCATATGCATGCTAATGCTACGAGAAGCACCCTTGTAACTGAATTTCTTGATCAAATAAAGGATGATGACCCTATTGCTATTCGATACCATTGTTCACACGGAGACGGGGCAATTGCCCCGTAAAATTTCCCGAGATGCCATGTATTAAAAGCAAGCCGGTTTGTTCGCTGTAACAGCAACCTCTTCTTGTATTCTCAGAGTAGCAATGGCGACCGCATTTCAAAAGATTCCCCTCGATATTCCTCGAGCCAAGGTGCACAGCTTGATCAAATCGTTGATTACCAATCTTGTGGATATCAAGGATACGTCTGGTGAATTCTTGCTTCGTCTCGAGGATGGCAGTATTGTGGATACCAAAGGATGGAACGATTGGGAATGGACACATGGTATTGGTCTCTATGGATTATGGCAGTACTATGAAATGACCAAGGATGGCGATACTTTATCAATCATCAAAAACTGGTTCCGAGATCGCTTTGCTGAACCACCCAGACACAAGAACATTAATACAATGGCTGTATTTTTGACGTTGGCTTACTTGTACGAGCATACTCGGGATCAAACGTACTTGCCGCATCTCGACAGCTGGGGAGAATGGGCTATGTATGATCTAGCACGCACAGATTATGGTGGAATGCAGCATGTCACGTACCTGACGCCCAACACACAGCAGCTATGGGATGATACGTTGATGATGACGGTGTTGCCGTTGGCAAAGATTGGAAAGTTATTAAACCGCCCACACTACATTGACGAAGCCAAACGTCAATTCCTGGTACACATCAAGTATCTCTTTAGCACCAAGACTGGTCTCTTTTATCATGGATGGACATTTGAACAAGGAGGTCATAATTATGCTGATGCCTATTGGGGTCGAGGCAATAGCTGGCTCACTATTGCAATTCCCGAGTTTATTGAATTACTTGATCTACAGCCCAGCGACCCTCTTCGCATCCACTTGATTGATACGCTTCATGCACAAGTCACTGCTCTTGCCAAGTACCAAGATCCTAGTGGATTATGGCGTACCATCATTGATGAGGAATCATACCTCGAAGCCTCTGCAACTGCAGGTTTTGCATTTGGTATACTCAAGGCCGTTCGCAAGCGATACATTAGCAAGGAATACAAGGATATTGCACTCAATGCTATTAAAGGAGTCATTGACAACATTAATGATCAAGGCGAACTTGAAAAGGTATCATTTGGCACACCTGTAGGCGATACAAGACAGTTCTATAAAGAGATCCCACTCACATCTATGCCATACGGTCAAGCAATGGGTATGATGTGCCTTGTTGAATTCCTCCGATTGTATATATAGGATATGATCATTTATTATAATAAAATGCTTGTATGCGTATTGATAACTTTTATCACCCCCCTTGGTGAGAGAGATCGTCGCCACTTTTGTGCCCAGCAAACAGCAGTAATTCATCTTGGGAAATTAACCGCCGCTTTCGCTCTCCTTTACGTCCTTTCTTTCATTCCCACCATCCTACTCCATGGTCGATCCTTTCATATGGCTGCTATTACTCTGCATTACAATGTTCTTGGGGAGCTTCCTCGCGGGCTGCATTCCTTTATCGACTAAGCTCTCCGAAACGAAGCTACGGAACTTGACAGCACTTGGAGTAGGGTTGCTCATTGGCACTGCTCTTGTGATCATAATACCCGAAGGCATCGAGACTCTCTACAGCAACAACGCGGTTACCACCATTGGCAATCATACCGAAAGCATGTTGCAGCAGCATGTGACAACTGCATCTACCACCATGGACAGCCAAACGACTGATACAACCCCTATATGGCAAGAGCAAGAGGAGGACAACACTTTACGGAAACGACAACCACATAGTCATGCTGGTGAAGAGGATGAGCACAAGTCAACAGAGCATTCGACGATTGGATTGGCTATGATTGTGGGATTTGCAATGATGTTTGTTGTTGATCAAGTGAGCTCACTGCATGTCCATGGATCATCATCATCGACGCATCATCATCATGAATACAGCGAACTTAGTTTTATGGATGGCAACGGATCATCGTCAGCGGCAACATCACATGGCAATGGGAATGCATCACCAGAACAACGCTCGCGATCTCCTACATCAAAGTCAATTACACCCACCATTGGATTGATTGTTCATGCAGCAGCTGATGGCATAGCGCTGGGCGCATCTGCTACACATCCAGAATTATCCATGGTCGTGTTCCTTGCCATTATGCTTCACAAGGCCCCTTCAGCATTCGCTCTTACCACCGTATTACTCGCTGAAGGTCTCTCACGAGTCAGTGTTCGTCGTCATTTGCTCATTTTTTCATTGTCAGCACCAACAGGAGCAATTGGTACCTACATGCTACTCCATGTCTTTTGGTCATCTTCCAGTACATCCACCGATCTCGCCTATTGGACAGGTGTATTACTGGTGTTTTCGGGTGGTACCTTTTTATACGTTGCTATGCACGCTCTTCAAGAATTACGGCCATCGTCGTCATCTTCCCATGCGGAGAAATTGTCAGGGTCACAAGTGGGTGCTATTCTGGGAGGCATGTTCCTGCCGATCGTACTCAACGTTGCACATTCCCATTGATGGCTTGCACAATATTACAACAGCTCTTAATCGATCGACCATTCATTCACAACACTCTCTTTCTTATTGATACCTTCTTTCTTTCTTTCTTTCATCACCGCCCTCCTTTCAGATGTACAGATCGTGTTGTTTCCAACCCCTTTTTTTCCCATCCATCCTCCTTGTTCTTGTCATCCCCCCCCACCATACACCTTGACATATTGTAGAGATTACTGGGTACTCTATCTTCCCCCTTAATAGATTACAATTACTAGTATTAGAATGGATAGACAAGGACTGCTATACATGATGATAAATGTTGGGTATAATTGAGTGGATATTTGAGAACGAAGGTTATTGTTGGGGCTCCCCAATTCTGCTGTTTGATATTGTTGGTTTGCACTTGTTTACTACATGTCATGTGAGACAAGGCATTGAATGGCAGATCCGCACAATAACGCAAAGGATCGTGGCTTACCTTTTCTTTCTTTTGTTCGCTCGTCGTTCATCCCATCATCAATTACCCTAATTCTATATACTACACAAACAACCATGATTGATTATAACAATACTTGCTTTGTACCCAACTCTGTGTCAAGTCAACGCTGCGCTATGATGTCTGCCCTGGATTCAAATTTACATGACACGCACCGAGGACCCTGTCATAATGATCATTTCCACAAGAAGCGACTGGGTGCCAAGAAATTCTATATAGCCGATGATGACAATGATAGCAGGAGCATAGAAAGCATTACACCCTTTCCAGGACAACATTGGTCAACTGAAGACAGCGATGAGGATGATATTGAGCCGATCTTGATGACACCCACACAACAACAAGATGAGTGGTGCTGCTATACACTGGAAAGCCAATCTCCCGATGATGATATTAAAGATAGCAATAAGGGTAACGGTGATCGCAGCATCCTACTACGTCGGTGCAAGACACGATATTATCAAGGACTTTGTAATTTGGCTGCCACTAATTGACTTGGCGTATTTGCAATGCCAATGAGGATGATACACTCTAAAATATTCGCACATATATCCGCAAAACATAATAAAGGCGCTGGCTTGAATGGGCAAAATCAGACATTGAAGTTTGTCGGGTAAACGTAGTACTACTATCCCATATGTGGATAGGTTATATCTCTCCACAATGTTAGAGATAGCATTGGCTCAGCCTTGGATTATATAGCATGAAAAGAGCTGTTAATGCAATTGGGCAATGTTCGTGTTTTGAACCACCATCACACATGGCTACAACTCATTTGAATGTGTAACCACTCATTCGATATATGCCTCAGAAGCAGCAGTTGTTCTAAACCTTATATTATGCAAAGCATGTGTTTGTGGAAACCGATAATCGACCAAGTAATATATTGTACACAATGTAATAGAAATGGTATGTTGGTGATGATATGCTAAGAAATGCAAATAGGGTTGTTGAAGGAGGGGGGAATAAGGCAATCAACAAAAGCAATGAACGACGAGGTGGGTGGGGTGGGTGGTGGATTGGATATCACACAATGGCAGCTCACAACAAGCTTCCACATAGCGCACGGGCCTGGGGCATGGTACGTAACATATCGATAACATAGGGCTGCACAAACTCGAACGGGTTGTCGTTCCAGATATGCCAGTAAGCGAATCCATCCAAGAAATAAGGAAACGTGTAATATGCCCATGCAAAGACCCATGCATGTGACACAATGCGTGCCAAGATTCTGGGAAAGGTCATACCACGGGTGACTTTTTTCAATATGCGTTCACTGGCCATGCCGATACCATGAATGAAGAAGAAAAAGAACTGTTGACCAGCAAAGAATTGACGATAAACGGTCCATCCAACGTTGCAATAGATAATGTATTCATGCATCAATCCTGACACAGCAAATACAGCAATGGCACCCATCATCAAGGCAATTGGGAGCGGATTTTTGACAGTCTTGGCAAGTGCACGTTGTGTAATGAAACGCATAGGCCGGAATCCAAAAGCCACCCAAGAAGTACGCAATAACTGATGCCAACGCACCGACCACAACTCATCCAAAGAAGTTGAAATGATAGGATCCATCATCAAAGGTCGCCATTGTTCTTCAAAAACAAAAGATATGGGAGTGAGATGATGATGATAAGAGAGGATAGGGAGAGAGATAAACGACTTACCACTTGAATAGGAGCCTCCTTCATAGTAGATGCAGTAAAAGAGTTGCAGACCACAGCCGATAGCATTGAAAGCACTGTTGAGCACGAATACAGCGATGCACAGGAAGAAAAAGAATAATACGGGACGTTCTGCTGAAAGGGCCATGGCATCTCTTCCTGAGAAAGTTGCATACCAAGCACCAAAGATATCGCAAATAGCAGCATGATAGAGCAATCGAATCAAGATATGATAGAATTTCTAAGGGGGGAATGCATCTAAGTAAACTTGCATGCATGATCTGCAACTGAAACCTTACCTTGTCTTTGACATATTCTTTCGGCTTCTCTTCATCGCTTTTCTTCTTTGGGAATTTACGCATGGACGACCATAATTCGGTGTGCAGATAATCCATGTCAGCATATGCCGGCTTGCCATACAAGATGGGCGAGATCCAGAAAAAGTCAAAGAATCGAATGAAGGCATTGTAACCCACGACCGAACAGGTGAGATCAAGAACTGGAAAGCAAAGACGATTAGACATGAGGAGATCAGAGGACTGAAAGGCTAACAGCAATACCTGCGTTATTGGCAGTGAATACAATTGGCACGAGGATCTCGGTTGCAAGAAGAGGAACGGATAAGCATTGCTTGGCGGGAGTTGACATTATTTTTGAAGAAACGACAAGAGCCATCAAAGCAATGGGAGCTGAATACAGAATTGGAAGAGACCAAATTGGAACGCCAATACGGGTATCACCCGCTTGTAATAGCATGGTAAGATCCATGATGATAATAGCGATGAAGAAGGAGAAGGAAAAAAGAGGTGATTGATGAATAGGGTTCAACCAGATTTCATTCCCTTTATATTAGACGGGCGATCAAGTCATACATAACTCAACATCCGACACAAAAGCGGCAAGGCATAACAACGCTTACCCAACATGCTTTCATCCTTTTTTGCACTTTTATCTCCTGTTGATATGCGTCTGTGCACCTTTCATTATTACAAAGTCGAGCTTTTCTCGGTATGGTATCACCTTTGACAGAAGTGAGTGGGTGGCATGATACTAATAAGCTGTAGTCAGATCCACATGACAACGCAAAGGCTGCGCTGAGTTAATGCATGTTGACCACGATCGATGCTCAAGGTTACATTTTGGTCATAGCGTTTACACCAAAAACATCAGAATGAATCCATGTGAAAATGAAATCCTTTCTTCAAGTGTAACCTACTTTGCCAATATTCGTTGTGTCACCATGGAGACCAGGTAATGTTGTCGTCATCGTTACGAGTGGTCATTGTCTTTCTTTTAACACACACTTTCAGGTACCATATGCGTGCTGCTTCAATGCGGGAATCCTTTCATCCTTTTGTGTACCACCATCACATAATGTTCCAGGCACCCATAGACATTGTTCTTTTTCTTTCTCTCTTTTTCATTGTTTCTTTTCCCCACCACCACTCCTTTCTTTCCACTACCAATGTCAACTACAGCTACAACAACTACTGCACCACCTCGACCTGAAAAGAGCAAACTACGTCAAAAATCGATTATTGAATCCGATCCTATACCTTCAGCAGCTCAAAGTCGTTTCACAGAGCAGTTTGATATTATTCCACCACCTGAATTACTCGATGCTTTGGCAGACACCGATTTCCATGTTTCCACCACACGCAAAAACTCAAAGCCTAGCACCATAGGGAAAACGTTGAGACCTTTCCTACCATCGTCACCAAGCAGCTCCACCATCCTCACACTTGACCAGCATCAGCATCCTCTTGTGACCGCCAATGAAAACACCAATAGTCATAGTCGACCACCTTTGTCCAACTCTGCTACAAGAAATGCATCAGCAGCACCACCACTTATGCGCTCACAATCAGCACCTTGGATGAATCGACTTTTCAATAACAGTGATGAAGATGATCAGCCACAACCTACCGCTTCCTTCAGTAGCAAGCAAAAACGAGCACCATCAATTACTGAGGAACAAGAACAACCAATCGACAAGAGTCTGAGTACAAGCACAAAGGGTAGCACAAGAATGCCATCCTTATTTAGTCTTAATCGTGCCGAAGTCATCGTTACGCGTCTCGACCAGTGGCAGTTGCTACTCAAAGCTGTCATCGCTTGGCTCGAGGAAGTTGTCAAAATCCATTTCCAGAGCAGTCGATCTTATTCACAACGCAGCCTTCCCTTTATCAAGCATGATTTCAGCCACCAGCACCGCAACAATAACGATGATGATGAGGAGGAAAAAGATGCGCTCACCACCCTACAAGCTGGGTTACAAATGCTCACAATGCACGTTGCCAACGAACAAAAGGAATTCGGCAAACATATCCAACAAGACATCCTGCCAGGTTTACACAAGCTTAGACGTGATTGCAAAGATATGATTCGTGGCTTGAAGGAAGAACCAGAACTGGTCATGGATGAGCTATTACGATTGGCAGAAACCACCCGAAAGTCGATGGCTGCACTTAACAAGCATTGCAAAGCAGCGGATGCTGGTAAACATATAGAACATGATCCCATGTTGTCTAATCTATGTAAGTGGGGAAACATGATTCAAATATATATAAATGCGCTAATTTGGTATCATTTGGTTACACACAGATGTTTTACGACATTTGAAGCGGGAGATTGATGAGGAAAACAGGATGCGCGAATTGATGGTGCCTATACAAAAGGGTACAGCAGCATTTGAAGCACGATGTTTGGAACAACTCAAGCCAGCTATTGCCTATTGCTATCAATTTATGGCACCTCAGATGTGGGACAACACAGAGGACCAAGAGACAGCATCCTTTAAATTGGTTATGGATCAGCTGATGCCCGACCATGAATGGAAGCGATTTTACGAAAGCAAAAAGAAGGATTTGGTCAACGAAGAGAACCCTAAAAAGGATTATCTCAAGATCAATTATCCCAACAAGATGAGCCCCTTCGTCATGACGGTCGCCAAAGGAGTCTTGGAGCGACGTATTGGTGTACTCAAACAATTCACTGATCGTTATTATATTTTGAGTCATTGTAAGTACAAAGGATCATTGGGAGAGCATCAACATTAATGCAAGGGATGTGAATTATAGGTGGTTATTTACACGAGTTTACCATGGATGACAAGGTGTCTCCTGAGCGATCAATTTATATGCCCGATTCGACAGTGGTGCCTTCCATTGATATAAGTCATCTTGCCAACGGCGCTCCAAGTGATAACAAAGATGGGCCATATACATTTGAGATCCATAAGCGTGGCACTCAGGTGCTTCAGCGTGACCGAGTCTATGTATTTAGAACCAATTCTCGAGAAGAGCTTCTTTCTTGGTGTCGCGCACTTGTTGATGCATCCACACGGACAACACCACCACGAGCAGCCATTATGCCACAGCACACAAACATCACGCCAGTCAATGGACATCCTCATCAGATATCACGACCACCTAGTACCCATGGTAGTAGTAGTAGTAGCAGCCAAACTTCATCCTTTGCACAGCAGCAATCACAGCAACAGCATCCAAATCCTGCCAGTGGATCAACAGTGTCCGTACCAAACACAGTGCGTCCTCAATCGGATACCAATAATAGCAGACCAGCTTCCACTCATGACAATGATGATGCAGCAAGTATCATGACCGCACGTCCCACTGCACCAAAACCTGCACCTGCACCCGAGACCCCAACGTCCACAGCTTCTTCAACACAGCCTCCACCTGAAGCAATCTCTCAAGATGCAGTAAAAGAACAACAACAAGAGGACCAACAACAACATGATGAAAGTGATGCAAATACCCAGCGATTCTCACGAGCAAGCACCCAATTTGACGACAGCGAATCTTCTGTATACTTCTCATCAACATCAGCACCACCCTCGCCATCAGCGTCATCGATTGTATCCTTATCTGCAGTAGAGGATACACGTATCCCAGCTCTCGATGAAGAAATTGAGGAACCTAGCACACCACGACCGACAACTGCCAATACCACTTTTTACATGCCAATGCTGAATACATCAGAAAAAGCCAACGCATCATGATAACAATTATACTTCATATCACAATATCTGTAGTCGTCATTCCAATATGTATATTAAAACACATGATCCATGCCTATGGATAAAACCCATGTTGAATGGCTTAACACTATGTATGCAGTAATGGTCTTACGACAAGCTTGCACATTCAGGCAACTACATTATAAGTAGTATTCATCGTTGCAGCTTCCTGTAGCCCTTTATCATCCATATTTACAATATAAGACTACCTCTGTAATAAGCTGCCAGTTAATAGCCTCCTCCTTCCGTACTCAACTGTTGCTCAATCCACATCGTGTGAATGATTCTCCTGCTCCAACACATCAAATCCATACTTCAATCGTCTTGATCCGAGAGGATTTGACTGAGCTACGCCCAAACCAAGATCATCATCATCATCATCATCCATTTATGCAGCAGTCCGTCAAGGATGTGTTTGTATATCCACTGCGTGCTATTTACTCAGCTCTTCATTCATTCGTTACTGCCGTCGACACCATCCATCAGGAGAAAGCAACTCCATCACCTTACAACATATGTATAACATAAAGTTGTCTGTATCTCTAAACTTTACAATGAAACGTGAGGTATTTATGAGAACCCAGTTGCTCGCCGTAGTCGACAGCATCATGTGTGCAAGTTTCATGATCGAGGTGGACAGTCTCGGGGGTCATTAACTGTCCATCCATCGTATCTCCTGTTCGCATTCAAAGTTCTCAAAATGAAGCGTGCGGTTTTAAAATGAATAGAATTGATCAGCATGACTCAGGGAACCTTCTTACCAAGTTTCAGGTTCAAAATGTGGAATCCCATGATTATGCATACTAAATGACATTTCATGGATTCGGGCGGGGTACGGAATTTCCGTCCATCATAGTAAACCTCACATTATACCCTCCCATTCATAATTTTCAAATGAAGTGTGGATTCTTTATTAAGACGAAGTTGATCAGCGTGTCCAGGAGCATATTGTGTGAAAGTTTCAAGTTTATGGTCTGCAATTTCGAGGTCATGGGCCGTCCACCCTATATACATTCTAGTCCGTTCATCGTCGGACGCCCCCATTTTATTTCTCACAATGAAGCATACGGTTTTTAAATGAATGGAGTTGATCAGCATGTCGAAGCCCGACCGGCTGACCAAGTTTGGAGTTTGAGATGAACAACCGCGGGGGTGTGCACTATGCACCCTACTTGCGCTCGCTCCGTCCTACATTTGGGCCCGCCCGCATTCAAAACTTTTATACTGAAGCCTGCGATTTTTAAATGAATGGAAGTGATCAACATGACCCAGCGAACCTTCTGACCAAGTTTCAAGTTCAAAGTGGGCAATCCCAAGGTAATACATACTACATCGATAAATGATAAATCCGGCGCGTACCCCATTTCCGACCGCCCATAGTAAACTCCACATTACAGCTTCCCATTCAAAATTTTTAAATGAAGTGTGGGTTCTTTATTAAGACAAAGTTGATCAGCATGCCGAAGAGCATATTGTGTGAAAGTTTCAAGTCGAAATGGGCAATCCCAAGATCATGGGTCAATCTACAGTGTGTGTGTATTTGTATGACAGTGCCTGACCTTTTTAATTTCAAGCTCTTCTCACTCCCAACTTCGTCCTCTTTCTTCCCCTTCTCAACTGTTGCCCCATTCAAGTACCATTACGACCTGCGAACCATCTTCAAACCACCATGTCAATCCTACAACCGTCTTGATCCGATTGTCTTTGACTGGATGGCAAGTCCCATGGCGTGTGCACCTCACTACAACAGCCACGTTCCTTGATACAACACACGGTCTTGCACACTCCTCTGCCACGATCAATCGTAACAGCCGTTGCCATTAGGAAGGTCTTATCTCCAAGGTCTTGAACGGCGTGCTTTATTTACGTCAACTTGCCTTGCAGCCTTTTCTTACCTCAACAGCAGATAGCCATTGTATAGAATCAGCTTTATTTATGCGTAGCAATTGCTTCAATATATACGGCTTCTAATGGATATGGAGGTGGATATGAATATTGCTTTGGTGCATGGATGGAAGGGATTGGATATATACAATGCGTGGAAAAAGAGCGTCTCCATTGTCAACTTGACCTTGATGCTATACCCTGCAACATGCGTTCTTTAAGCTACATGTTTTTATCAATATGCAACGGGAGTTACGCACAGAATTTGTAAGGGAATGGGAAATGAAAAGGGCAACCACGAAGCAATGCCAGGTATATGGTTTGATATACGTATGGTGGTTAAGAAACACACTGTGAGCTTATGGACGAGCGGTCATGATATACATAAAGGATCAAGTTCCATGCGCATTCTTAAGGCCGTGGATACATGAGGAGGTGTTTGGAAACAATGAGGATGGGGAAGTACACCATAGAGACGTATATCTGATATTGACCTGGCTATAATCAGATAGCAGGGATAGCACCAAATGAATCGATTATAGAATAGTGGTAGCATGCAGCTTATTAAACAAGGTCGCTAGATCTTTCCCGATACATTGTCTTTGTTCTATTGGGTATTATTTAATAAGTAAGACGTCTCGTATACAATATAATACAATGAATGTCGAGGAAGATGTGATTCTTAGGTTAGGATAAGGGATATGGTCGTAAATGCGGATACGATGATAGTGGAAAGCAATCCATTCTTTTCTTTCATAGCCTGTACAAGAAGTTGGGGTCCTGCACGTCACTGAGATCATCTTCGACATTGGTCATGACGGATGGTGTTACAGCCAATCGCTTGTTATTGACCACTGCCATACGCCAGCGTGCAATCACCAGCAAGCCTGCAGCAATTGTAATAGCACAAATGTATCCGATCATACCACCAAGATAAGGTGGATTTTGATTCTGCACCATCATGAGTGGACCACAAAAGTTACCTATAATAATGGAGCCATCAATAACAGCGAAATCATTTTGCATTCTAAATCACTTGTAGATTACTTACCAAGCGTGTAAAACACCATCAGCATACCGTTATAGAAGATCTTCTTTGTATACCCGCTGACGTTATTACTAATTGAAGTGACAAGCAGGACATATGCAGCACAATAGGACCATGCCAAATAAAAGCCAAGCAACTTGACGCGAGGTGGCGGAATTACAAGCAAGAGGATAAGACCGATCACATCGATCGCCATTAAGGCCACGGCTGTTAACAAAGTCTGGTTGGTTTTATGCACTGAATAGACACCAAGCACGATGAAGAGAATGGTCGAACCACCAGCACCCATTGTTAGCAAGATCGATTCGGCACCCTGGATGGATAAGGTGACAGGGGTTGAAATGTTGATCAGGGTCCATGTTATTCATAAACATTATGACGGAGAATCAACTTACCGTGAAACCAAAGCTCTCAGTGATCTGTGCATTGTAGATGGTCATCGCACCGTTTTGCAAGTTGATCAACAAGCAGCCAATACAGAAGCACCAAAACCGAGTCTCTTTGAGAGCTTCAATGATCTGATCGCGTTTAATCGTAGTCGTACGCACCACTGCATTATCACGTGTACGTTCTTCGACAAGGATCTCTTGCTCGGCGTTCAACTGTAATGCTGGTGACTTTGGGTTATCGATAAGAAGAAAGAATGTCACTATGCCGATAAAAGATGTAATCACGCCGAGAATGATCATAATCCTTAATCAAGATAAGGTTAGGCAAAGGGCTATATCAATATCCAAGTAATACAGATTTACCATTGCCAGTTTTCTAAACCTCTCGTGTCTTTCATGCTTTGAATACCATAGGAAATAGCGGAGCCAACAATAAGGGCAGCACCGTTACAGATCCAAAATAAGCCTAAAAGATATAATGTTAAACGGGGTATAATTTTTGGACTCCTTGGAGACACATACCTAGTCGTGCAGCTTGTTCGGCACGTCGATAAAAGGTACTCACAAGCAAGGTGAGACATCTGAGCAATAAAATAGGTTGCTATGTTTCAGATCTGAAATTGTTTGCGCTGGGTGCCATGCGTACTTACGGGTAGATACCAGCTTCGAAAAAACCAAGAAGGAAACGCAAGGCAGCAAGTTGTGAGAAATTTTTGCCAGTGGCAGTGCATGCAAGAACGGCACCCCACAAAAAGACAATGACGCCAATGTATCGACCGATGGGAAAGCGTTGCAAAAAGTAATTGTTGGGAAACTAAAATCATCTCGATTGTGTCAGACGTGTGTAACAGCAACCATTACTTGCCTTTGTTGTTAGCTTACCTGATATACAAGGTAGCCAAGATAAAAGATGGAGCCAAGTAAGCTGTATTGATTGCCAACAAGCCCAGTGTCCTCTTTGAAGCCCATTACGGCAGCATAGTTGATGGTGGATTTATCGATAAACTGTAAGATAACGGGGATTCATGTAAGTTGAATGTTGTTTCTTTTGCGTGTATGCTGCGATAGGCGATGTTGATTGGAGGTAATAGTAAATGTACCTGCAACAAGTTGATGATGCAAATAAAAGGCAAGATGAAGAAATCGATTTTTCGGACAAGCGCTTTCTCTTCGCTAGACATTGGCTCATCTTCGCTATAAAAGGAAGATCGGTCATAGCCTGAGTCGCCATCGTACATGTCGTGTCGGCCGTATAGGGATTGATTGGAGCGCTTTTCGATCATGTCTGTTGGTATATCAGACGATGTTCTCGAAAGCATGGAATGGCGTGCGAGAGGATATGAGAGTGGAAGGCGAAAGGCAAGGAGAAAAGGAGTGAGTGTGGGAGAGCGAAAAGAGAAAAGAGGGAAAAAACCAATGGCCGACGATAACTCTTTTGTCCGATGAGTTTTTTTTTTCCTTTCAGCTTTGACATCACATCATATATCGTCACGGCGTTTAAATGTATATGGCTTCAAAGCCATGTGCTCCATTTACAACGCCTTTGCCTCCTTTTCCCCCTTATCCCTTATCCCATTCACACCTTACCCTTCATATTAGATAATATGCATCTCTGTGCCTATACCATCCTATCGGTTCGAATATGCTCCCCAATAGGTTTTTCCACTTTTATCGATGTAACACTGATCGGATTTGATGTAACCATCTTTGTGCTTATACTCCCCCAATTCCGTGGAAAAAAGGGGGCCCATTGTACAACAATGAATGGCATCTCCAGAAACTCAGTTGTATGCCCGGCATGTCGGCGATGACTTACTGTACAGCAGGGATCACGCATTAGATGCCATTTGCAGCAGTTATAATGAGACACTGCGCTGATGTGACCTGTGGACGAATGCTTACTGCTGAATGTGAAATACATATGCACGTTGCCATGTATATCGACAAACCAGGCAATCCTGTCCAAAGAGAGCCATCGCTGGAGTCCACAAAGAGGCGTCCCTGAAAGAAAAATGTTCGTTTGTATCACAATATCAATATGCATGCAATAAATCCGCGCTCAATCCTAAATTGGTGAGCACTTGAACATGCTTTCAATGTTTATGCCATTGCTGCTGCAAATGACCCGCTCGTCGGCGTACTTGAAAATGCATAATAAGGCGGGACCAAAAGAACAAATAACCCTTATTGATTGGAGCAATCTGTGCTCCATTGTTACTTGTGGACGTCCATAGTTATGGTTGTAACGCGTAAGCAAATATCTGAGCCCGAGCCACACTCATATCTAACAATCAAATCATAATGACCAAAAGTGAAGGTCCAGATCAACATTACTGGCTGCAGCAACAAGGATATGGATACAAAGACCACAGTAAAGGAAATGTCATCTACTGTAATAAACAATGAAGTTGTTGTTGCAGCCACACAAAAATGTATTTACAGCATCAGGATACAGCAACTCGGGACTTGGATGCTAATGACACACATGCTATAAACGTGCTCCATAAACACAGCAATGACCACGGGTCCGTTGTTATAGCTGGCATCTGTGCTTCGTATCACCAGCAGGAAGCGAGCCGTGCATGCAGGGTCTAGAGCATTCCACTGATCAATGATAACCACTCACATTACAGGCGTCAAAGAAAGTAACATCGATAGCTAACTCGGCTGTCTCGTTTCAACAAATCATCATGATGCTGAGTATGGAAAACACATTCTTTTATTACGTGCACGCGATCATGTTGCACGGCAATGTTGACACCTCATAAGAGGGATACACATATGGCATGACTATACGGCTATTACACGCTATCATGCCATTCAATAATGCTTCCATGGAAAGTGAATTATATATTGTTACATAAGATGTATAGGAGAGTGGGTACAAATGGATATTTGTGGGAATATGAAGGCGAAATTGGAGAATAGATTTACAAACGATAAATAAAGTTGGGGTCCTCTCTATCGGTCATGTCGTTCATTTCACCGTTGTTCGTTGTAATTCCACGTGCGAGGCGTTCACGGTTAGATTTGGCCATGAAGTAGCGAGCGATCAAAAATAATACAATGGAAATTGCGTTTGCAGCCATGTAAGCGATCATGCCTATCATCGAAAGGTATCACGTGAGCCATAGCACTACACAGGTTATCATGACATCTTTATACATACCACCAAGGTAAAGTGGTGCTTGCCAATCCACCATCATCAATGGACCAGCAAAGTTTCCAATCTATAGCCGATACAATTTTGTGTGAGAGCGAGGACGATAAATGAGCACAAAGAAAGAGCGAGTCTTACCGTGTAAAAGATAATAACACATGAGCTATAGAAGATCTTCTTGGTATAACCTGAGACATTGTTTGCTTTTTTTGCCAATGTTAGCCAAATGAAATGCTTTTAAAAGTGGGAGTTACCCTTACCTAAGGAGACCAAGAACATGGTGTATGAAGCGGTGAATGCCCAGCAAAGGTACAAGCCAAGCAACTTGGCCTTGGGAACCGGGATGGCAACCAGCAAGACAAGGCCAATGATGGCACACACCTGCATGGCACAAGCGGTATACAAAGTATTGCCATAGCGATTGTTGTACCAAATAGCGATTACAATGTACAAGGCACAAACAATACCCGAGGGGACTGTGAGCAAGATTGCGTTAACACCCTAGGATAACTCAAAAGTTAGCTTGCCTGCATTAAAGCTATGATATGCAATTAGTGTAGAATTACCGAAAAGCCAAAGCCTGCTGTAATGATACTGCTGAAAGTGTTCAATGCACCATTCTGGAAGTTGATAAGCATCGATGAAAAGATGAAGCAATAGAAACGAGGTTCCTTGAGAGCTTCAATGATCTGGTAGAACTTGATCTCACGGGTGATGACAACAGCGTGGTCACGGATACGCTCTTCAACAATCTCACGTTGCTCGGGAGTCAATCGCAAAAACTTGGAACGGGGATCATCAACAAGGAAGAAGAAGATAATGATACCAAATGCAACAGTGATTACACCAAGGATAAGCATCAACCTATGTAAGATGTATGTAAGTAGTCGTTCGTATGCCTATGGATGAGCCAATCGTACCATTGCCAGGCACCATGTCCACCAACGCCGTCCATGTGCAAGCCAACGCCGTAGCCAATGAAACCTAGTATCGTTGGATCAGTATTAGACGTCTTTGAATAATCCAGAGTGTGATGATATTATACCTCCTACAGCCAATGCAATGCCATTGGTGATATAGATGACGCCTGGTTAAAGGTACATCAGAATTAGTAATCATTTATGAAGCCTTCTAATGCATGCATACCGAGACGACCAGCTTGTTCACGACGGCGATACATAGAGCTGATCAACATGATACAGCATGGATACATGGCAGCTTCAAAGAAACCCAGCAAGAAGCGTAAGCCTGCAAGGTCGGCAAAGCTCTTAGCCTTGAATGACACGGCAAGCACCATGCCCCATAACATGACAAGAACACCAATGTACCAGGAAATGCGGACACGTTGCAAAAGAAATTGGTTGGGGAACTATATATCATTAGTGGAAGAAAGGTGAGAATTTACATCTCAGGGGCGATATCACGTTGGCACTAGGAGCAAAATGGAACATACCTGGAATACCAAGTAGCCTAGATAGAACAATGAGCCGAGCCAGCTGAATTGGGAGCCACTGGTGTTGGTATCTTCCTTGATGCCCAAGACACCAGCATAATTTAAGGTGGATTTGTCAAAAAACTAAAAGGAGTTATGATCAGATTGAGCTTCAACAAGTAGCATTACAATATGTGGATTGTACCTGTAAAAAGTTCAGAACGGCAACAAAAGGCATGACGTATAAAAAGTCGAGCTTTCGCACAAGGGCTCTTTCGGCAGCCGACTTGACATAGATACGATCGCCATTTTTGTCGAAATCCTCGCTCACATCAACGACCTTCTCAGACTTGTTTTCTTGAATGGTGGTGGTGGGGGTAAGGACATCCTTTTGCTCAACTACTTCTTCAGTTGTATATTCGGTTGTATATTCAACCTTTGATGTGCGCTGCTCCACAGTATATTCGACTTTTGAATCCACCATTATGCCGGAATAAAGCGAGCAAGGAAAATGCACAGAGATGTGGAAGAGAGAGAGGGGGAAAATAAGGCCAAGTCGTAAGAAGGTGAAGAAAAATAAGATTGTCGGACTTGAGTAAACCGGCCGATGAGCGTGCAAGCACGATAGAGCAACGCTACTCTCCATTGCCCTCGTTTATACTTGTACATTGAACCGGACCCAGCCGTTTATCTCTTACAACACCAATCGCACCTGATTTTATGCATATAATGCTAATTGATGTGGCTACATGTCAAAAACATGCGGCAGGAATTGTTTGTAGCACACAGAGAGGAAAACGAAGCTACTCCAGATTTGGGCTAAGTTATACTGCTATCAGCGAACGGCACGCAAAAAGCATAATGAATGACACAAACCTTGTCGTCAACAGCTTTCGGGGCGTATGGAATATGTCAACATTGGAATATTCATCCATATCCATATGTTCGTTCTTGACGGACTTGGACCAGTGCTGCACTTAATGTCCAACTTAAGTCAGTGCTACACAAGTATTTTTGCTCTTTTTGCTGTAAAAAGCAACGCTACTCGCTCTCCTGGTGATGAATTCTTCCATCCTCGACCATTTTCTCCATTGCTAAGTATATATTTTTTTCGGCAGAGAGTCCGCCCTATGCAACATAGTCGCGCCACTCGAACAATGTTGCTGTTGTTGTTGCACCATCCATTCCCAACATCCAGCTGCTCCGATTTTTGTGGGGCCAACAACCATCCGTCGGGCAATGTTCCTGCTTGGGATGTATGATCCATCATTGTAAGCCATTATTCAGCATACACTAGTATACTTGTAGCTATCAGATCTCGCTTATCTTGATAGCAATGCTAATGCTCATTGAACCCTCAGCCCTATTGATGATTTATATATGAGGAAGGTAACCATGAAATGGCAGGATGAATGTGTGTTACACGTTCCTCCTTCAACACAACATGGTGTGTCCGCAAGTAGCTTCGATGTTGTAAATCTTTTCCTGATCTTTGCGGCATTTTTGTGCTGCATGGACTGACTGTGAATAATTTCCAGAGATCCGTAAACGAAAAAGGACATTGCTACATGTTACATGGCACCGATTGGAATTGATCCGATAAGACAAAGGCAGGAAAAGACGGTGATTGATGCATGTATGCAATATGCTTGGTGGTATGTTGGCTACACTTTCATAAGCCTGCTAGCCTAAAAAGTGAAACCAATGGCATGATGCTTCTCCGAAATGAAAAAGTATAGGCACATGTAATGCACATTGTTATAGAAACCACCACCATTTCGACATAAATCAGGCCATTCTGGTACGCGTGGCCGACTGAATGCGTGTGTACGTTGATGGGTGGACAAGACGACAAGCACAGCATTTGTGCTGATGGTTGAATGTAACACAAGTACAGGCAGGTGTTTGTGTCACTTGTCTTGTGCATCGTATACAGCAAGCGTTTGTGCGTCTTTTGTCTCTTGTATGCACGTTGACCTTTCCTTTACCACATACGTGGGAAAAATCATGTAGCTTATATTAATCTCGATCATATAGAAATCTTAATTCTGGGTACATCAAAACGTCATCCATTGGGGTGGTCTTGGGGAAAAACAAGGGTGGAAATGATAATTGAAGATATCGATGGCATTTACTATCACCGGTTCTCCCCCGCTCAATCCCACGTCGGATCTTATGCAAAGTTTCGTCAGTACAGCTATCGGTGTTCTTTGACTTTCTCAGATTACTCAGGGCAAGCGGCCGCGTGCATGTGCTTTGCTGTGCTTTGTTGTATGGTCGGATGGTGCCGCCAGATCCTGATCCCCACCTTTGGATTTTTTTCCTTTTGTTATCTTTGGACGGTGACTTGTACCCGTGAAACAGGATTTGGTGATACCATGAGCAAATGTTCTTTTCTTTGTCTTTATCCCGATCCATTGTGGCACGTGCTGACTTTGACTTTGGGGAACTTAGGTCAGGCGGGAGTTGAATAAAAGTCGCATGGCATCAACCCTTATCAAATAACTTCATGCAGGGGCTACCTGATGTGATAATTAATCTTGTCCCTGGTATCTTACACCTACCCAGTAATTTGGATAGAGCGTCCATCCTAAGTTCATCTTTATTAGAATGGGACAATGGATACAGCTTATAAATTAGTTAATATGGCGGTGATCCAAGCACTTTTGCAGATGCCCAGGGAGTAGCGGTGATAAGCAATATGCATAGTATTCGTTTTGATAGAAGATGGAATAAAGGATGGATGCACTTGTGTATATGCTCTATCACAATCTCCATATAAATCCAATACATAAACGCAACAAACTCAAGGTCAAATGGTTGATAGCACCATCACAATGTGTGGTGGCCATTCCTTTTCATTGTAGTTTTAAACAAAGCGACAAAAGAATGAAGGGGAAGAAAAGCGAAAATCAAAGAGGGTCTATGGAAAAGGGTCATTGTAGTACAATAGTAGTGGATGACAATCATTGCTCTTTCTTTGATTCCTCTGCATTGACGATAGGCTTATCCGAGGTGGGCTTGATACCAAGTGCCGACAAACGCTCCGTGAGACTTGGGTGAGAACGATTCCAAGCAGAGTACCATGGATCAACATTGAAGCCTCCCAAATTCTTGACGCTAAGCTTAATCAAAGCACTACGCAATGTAGCAGCATATCCAAGCTTGAGTGCATAAGCATCTGTAATCGAGATAATAAAAGATCGGTTATTACAACTCCGAAGAAAAATGATCATGCATCGATCGAGACTAACCTGCTTCATACTCGTTCATGCGTTGATACATGTGCATTAAAAAGCCAATGATACTGTCGACAGGTGCATAGATATACTGGAAAAGCATAAATCCAATCAACGTAGGCATGGCTGAGAAACCGAAATCGTGGTAGAGTTGTGCATTGTTGATAAAGTACGAGAAGAGCCAGAACATGGTGAGCATGTAGATTTGGGTAGTAACCAATAACTTCAGAGTATGGCTCATAGCCCAATGGCCAAGTTCATGAGCTATTACAGCAGATACGAATGAGATGACTGGTATTGGATCGCTATTGACGCGTCATACGTACCAAGCACGGCGCAAATTTCATCATTGGTTGAATGGTCAATGAGCGTGTCGAAAAGAACAATGTGCTTGTTGCGTCCGAAACCGTAAAAGTAAGCATTGGAGTGACTGGATCGCTTGCTACCATCGATGACGTAGAGCTTCTTCAAAGGAAAGTTGATACGACCTGCAAGTTCCTCGATGCGTGTTCTTAATTCGCCTTCCTCAAGAGGAGTCAACTTGTTGAACAATGGTTGAATAACAGTGGGATAAATGGTCATGAAGAAAAGCTGGAATGCAACCCTGCGAATGAAATCAATCAATCAATCACCACTCCCATCTACAAGTTATCGTTCCATGAACTTACACTGTGATCCAAACGTAAAAGTAAAAGTTGGCACCGGTATACTTGATGATCCATAAAAAGGCAGCAAGGAAAGGAAGCATGATGACTGCAAATAAAAGCTGTGTCTTTGCCAAATCAGCGAAGAACAAGCCAAGTGTTTGCTTGTTGAAACCATGGCGCTGCTCAATGACAAATGTCGAATACAAGGAAAAGGGCAATGAAGTTGCTGTTGAGATAAAGGAGTACACGGTCATGAATACCATGGATTGAAGGATCTACGCGTAATAGCAGTGTTAGACATATTCCTCAATCACCATCAAGCGTTTTCTTTTACCTCATATTCAGAACCATATCCAGCATATTGACTGAGTAATCGACCTGAAAAGTCCCAAAGCCAAGGCAAGACGTCGTAATGTAACTGCAACAAGATCTCAAGCTGTTTGTAGGCGTTCTCCACAAAGGCAAATCGCGACTTTTCAAGGTTGTAACTTTGTGATTTGCTAAAGTCGGTCTCATTCACGATATCGGCAAGGTCTTGAGGACGTTCACGCATCAAGTAGCGGCGATGCTGTCGATAGCTATTTGCCAGATGGGAAGATCAGTTGTTGGTCTTTTTTCACGTGTTTACAACCACTTGACTTACTTGAGATACTGCTCAAAGGCGTATACAGCACAACTGAATCCTAGTACATAATCCTTGTAACTGACACCATCCACAAAGGATAGCGCTTGTTGAACTGAAGACATGGAGAAAGAGAAGGATAAAAGAAAAAAAAGGAGGACTCCCCCTGCTGGTGAAATTCAGGTCGCACGCACAAATTTGCCGCGTGTGCCATGCTTGGTGCCGTACCACTTGCCACACACATCCAATCTATATCAGGCATCCATATCCTCTAAGCCTTTCAGCCACTTTGAGACTATCACCTATGTAGTATGATAGTATTTATTTATCTAATATAATAAACGACGACATGGCAACAAACAATATGGAAGCATCTCTTTAAATCTAGCTTGAATAGGGTCGCATAAAGAGGATGATCCATCACAAGCGGAGCTTCCATGTCCCTCTTCTTTCGTCAACTTCTTCTGCTGATACCCAACGAATATGGCTGACAGCTCCTGGGTGTATGGAATACGACATCAGGTCCATTGCGGAGAGAGAGACAACAAACGTAATGCTGTCAATGGCTGACTCCAAGACACTTCCAAATAGGCTCGATGTCTTACAGCCGTCAATGCAAGCACAGAGAAAAGCAAGTTCCTTGTCGGTACCGTGGGTGTCAAGAACAATGTCGTGTGCCTGCTTGAATTTGACGAAGACAAATCCGAGATTATACCCACGTCATTCAGTCATCCGGACGAGGTTTGGGATATCTGCACGTGTCCTACCGATGAAGCATTATTCTTTACCAGCCATAGCCCAGGTCAGTAACGACTTTTTACCCCATGCCCTGGCAGTTGGAGCTGATATGATATATGTATATATAAAGTGGGAGGTGATCCTGCCAACAAAAAGGCGTCGCTATGGAAACAACAACATCAAAACGAGACACTCGAAGAGCAGCTCACGCTTGATCATGCAGGCATCTCTCGGTAAGCGAATGACTAAGGTCATTGTGTTCATGGTATTTATTATAGGTTCTTTGTGTAGTGTATTCTGGGACAACAAAGACGTCTCCAAGATCATGGCCATCAACGCTTCCAATGTATTTATATCCTCCATACGTGACAATGTTGCTGATGTAAGTCATCCTCAAGGAAAGGTCACTATGTCACTCAATTAATTAATCATGTAATAGACCACTCTTTCTATACATGCATCACACGACAACGCACTCCAAAATGCTGCATGGAATCCGCATGATCCTGAATCCATCATCACAACGGCCGGCACTTGCCTTGCAGGATGGGATTTGAGATCCAACAAGCAAACATTCGCTCGAAATGATGCCCACAAAAGCACCATTCGTGCTGTTGATTGCAATGCGAACAAGCCGCATCATGTTGCTACTGGTGGTGATGATGCACAAGTACATATATGGGATGTTCGGCAACTGGAGGAGCCATTGTTGACCGTGGATGGACATACACATTGGTAAGGATCACAAGATATGCATGCGACAATGAGCAACGTTATTCATTGTTTTCTGAAATATGGCTCAAGGGTTTGGTCTGTCGCCTTCAACAAGTTCCATGATCAATTACTACTGTCGTCTGGGTCCGATACCTTGGTGAATTTACATAATGTGGTGTCAGTTTCCTCAGCATCTTATCTTGGAAGCGGTCATAGCGAGGGCAGCGATGATAAGGAAGCGGGACAAGAAGACAACGATGATGACGATGATGATGGATGGGGAAGGTTAGTATGACAATGAATTCATTCATTCATGATGAAACAGGAGATGCTGATGTCTCTTTCTACAGGCATCACCCCACGGATGGATTAATATGCACATTCGATCAGCACGAAGATAGCGTCTATTCGGTTGCCTGGAGCCCTGCTGATACCTGGACATTTGCATCGTTATCTTATGCAGGCCGTGTAGTCATTAGCCAAGTCCCTGTTGAGGAGAAATTTAAAATCCTTGGTGTATAATACAAAATCTTATTTGTGGACAAAGTAATCTACCCTAGGATCAGTGTATGGGGATATGTAAAAGGGTCTGGAGGCAATATCATTTTGCTGCGGTTGCGAGTGATGGATAACCCGTTCTTGCTTATCTTGTCGATATCGCTCTTCATTCGTCGAGGATATAGCATACATTGTGCAGAATGAATAAAGCTTGAGGATAGCAATGAAATGTATGAAAATGATCCAAAACGGCAAATAAAGGACATCCGCTGGTTGACGCGTAAAATGTGGGAGCAATTCCATGGCGCATGATAGTAGAATCCACAGGATGTAGGCCACCAAAATTACCCATGCAGGTACGGGATACGCAGTGATTAATCCAAGTTGTTGTATTTGCCTACCTAAGAAAGCAATCACGGTAGCGAATATAAAAAGCAAAACAAATGGATCAAGCATTCCACTAAGCATAACAAGTGCTGTGTATGGATGTCGACACCAAATGCGGCGTGTAACAAATAATGACAGGAGGTCTGAGCGTAATGCGGATCTTGAATAATGCAGCATCAACCTGACGAAACAGCGATCATGGGTGCATGAGCGTGAAATCAAAGCGTCCTCCTCCTCGCATATTTGACTATGAGTGTTCCATCCATGCGTTATCATCCATCGCCAAATATGATGTTTTGCATCAGCAAAGCCCTGCAATGGTTTCCCAAACCATAGATCATGCTTAAAAGTTTCTTGGAAACTGGGGTCTTTCAGAATGACCGTACGATAAGCTGGTATGCTGTCCCAAATGGTCGTTGTGCCACCATCGATATGCGTTGATGCTGCAGCTTCACAATTGGATACGCTAGCGTGAAAACGTTCCATCATATTCCATACGCTTTGGAAATCACCCTTCTCATGTGCTGAAGCTGACGTGATATCAACTGCACCGATCTTCAAATCTTCAAAGCAAGTCAAGATCCAATTTAGAACACTTGGCTTCCATGTCATTTTTTGGTCGCCAAAGACAATAATGTCCGTTGTCACTGCCTTTATACCCTCAAGGAACCGCTCGCGCATGTCGCTTTGAGGCATTGTGATCACCCGTAGTTGCTTTTGTTCGTTCGCTATCATTTCCAATGACCCATCCACTGCGGTTTCCTCTGTGACAATAATAACTTGTTTTACGTAGCATGACAACCAGCATTGAATGACTGGTTTAGGGATCATTTTTGTACTCGTGGTCGACACGAGAATCGTGACATTTTGTGCAGCCTTGTATGTCGGTGTAGGAGTGGGCTTGTGCGGCTTGTAAAGGAACCAGGCATACACTTTGATCATACACCAGAAACCACGACACACGCAAAAAGTGGCCGACAGCAAGAGCAACGGAATAAAGCAATCGCCTTCAGCTAAATGCACCATTTTAACGTGTCAAGAGAAGAAAGAAATGTAAAAGCGACATGTTCTCTGTAGCCATCATGACAACAATAAAGCTGCATTGTTATGATAGAGTCACTTTTAAAAACAAAAAAGCACGACACAGTGTATATATTTGTGGCAATGGTATCACATTCTGTTATCCTTTTACTTCAAGATGCAATAATGGGTCGGGGGAATCCTACTACTACTCGAGAGGTATATTCTAAGCAAAATACAAAGCTTAAGTAACGACAGGATAAGCATTAGAAATGGGTATGAGACTTACATTCTTTTCGCAGTGCTGCTTGACTTGTTCAAATACTTTGAGCATCTTGCGTCTTGCACCCAAAGCAGCAACGCCCTTTGCACTCAATTGTTCATCGTCCAGTCGGATCATATCTTGCCACTTCATGGATTCAAAGATGGAGTTGTATTTGTGGAGACGTAAGCTTCTCAACCAAGCAGGGATATCTTTCAAAGAAGGCAAAATGAGCATGTTTACGTATTCCAATGTCACCAAGATATATCTACCTTGCAGCAGCTCCATGTCAACAGCATCCGTATACTTTTTTTCCTTTCCTCCTGATCCACCTCCACCGCCACGTTGACCATGAGATTTCTTTCTATTCTGGTTGTTGTTGTTGTTGTAACGAGAGTGATGGTGTTGTTGTTGGTGACGACGTGCACTGACATTGGAAGATTCGCTGTGGTCGCTTAGATAATCATAATCTGGATCTTGTAAACGGTCGTTAGGATTGAGATATCTTCCAAACCCGTTAGCAGTTGGTGGATGACGTGGGCTACGTGTCGCTTCCCAATAGGGAGAAAGAGTTGCCGAGTTGGATGAGCTTGGAACAGGAGACGATCTCAAAGCATGGGCACTACTGGTGCTTGTACTCTTTTGTGGCAAGGGACCAGCCCCATCACGTGCTGCAGCAGCATCATCGTCATCATACATTGACAGCACAATGTCAGCTACTTGTTGACGTTCATCGGTTTCAGGGATGGTGTCGTTGTTGTTATTGTTATTGTTGTCGCTTGTTGTTTGTCCACCGCGTCGACGAGGAAAGCGTGCAGTATCTTCACTAAGCAGGACATTTCTGGAAGATCCCCAATTGCCACCACTGAGTACGCTTGGCACATGTTGATCGATATCAGAGGCCGAATTGGGTCGTTCGATTGTCTTGCCACGTTCACTAAAAGTGCTTACTGTGGGTGAAAGTGCTCCCCATGTTGGTGCAGTTTCAGCCGAAGATGTTCCTCCCAATCCAAAAGACCAATTTGAGATATCTGCTGATTTGGGTCGACCACCACCAGCAGCACCGCTTGCAACCATTCCACCGGCTTGTTTGAATGACCATCCACCACCATTATTATTGAATATGGAAGAAAGATCGCCACCTTCAATGACTGAACGAGGTCGATTCATTGTTGATGCACTCTGGGGTCGAAGTCGAGGTTGTGGCATAAATACATCATCCATGAATCCACTGGCAGCTGGTGTTGTAGATCTTTGAGCTGTCAAGTAATCTGCGCCGTAGCTTCGAAGTAGTTGCTGTTCATCCGCTTCTCCAAATGCAAATGAGTGACGATCTACATCTGTACGACCTGCTGCTGTTGCACCACCTTGGTGACGTGGCTGTTGTTGTCGTCGATATGTTCTTGATGATAAGAGTTTCTGATTCGCCTCAAGCTCAGCCTTAGCCATGGCACCTGCCAGTTGAGTTTGCATCATATCAGCTATAATAACAACATGTCAGTCTAGCGATAGACAAAGGAGAGAGAGGAGCAGGAGGAGTTGCCCACCATACACTTACACTTTTCAGGATGAGCTGGTGACAGGAGAGATCCAACTGGGTCCTTCTTAGCCATTTGTTGCAGCACAGTGATAAAGAAACGGATTTGGACTTGGCTAGAATGTTGTAATAGGCTGTACACCATTGCCGTACGCTCAGCTTCATTCAGGCACATAAACCACTGATCGACATGATTCATCTCGTCCTTGAAACGAGTATCCAGACTAGCTGATGCCATACTTTCAAGGTTCTGCTCATACTCTTGAAGATCCTCAAACCATTTATCAAGTGCTTCAGCTATAATAATGTCCATGTCAGTAATAAAACCCACTGTATAAGGAGTACAACGGGAGAAAAGCTTACTCTCGGGTGACATGAAGTTCTCTGGCCTGATAACCTCGGATAAAGGCCGTGCATTGCGTTGTTGAAGAGTGGATGCCCTTGCAGATGCTGATGTTGGTTTGCTTGAGCCAGTGGATGAGGGTGGTCGAAGGGAGGATGAGCAAGATTTTGCAGGAACGCTTGTCATTTCGTTGGGTATTGGCCCACTACCACCACGCGTGGAAGAAGAGGAAGGAGTAGCACCACCGGAAGCATTGGAGTTGAGTAATGGAGTAAATGCGTCGACCAGTGGGGATCGTGGATAACTGGCTTGTGTAGACGACATGAGCGTCGAAAGAACAAAGAAACACAAAAAGGGGAAAAGACCAAAGTTTCACAAGGGAGAAGTAATCAAGGAAACTAAATGCACGCCTGCAATGAATGACATTGAACATAATAAAACTATCATTATTTATTACTCGAACAAGGTTGGATCTGCCAAGTGATTATCATTTTCATTGTGAAGATATGGATCGAAGAAAGGATGGCTCCGGCTTGAGCGAAGCCTGAAACAGTGAACCATCCATTTATGCCAAAAATTATGCGCTCGATATGTCTTGATTGCCATACCGCAAGGGCCAATAGAGCCCTTGTCGCATGGAGCGTGCCCACAAGTGACACACACCTCGCAACGCGCCCTTTTTTACCTTTTCAAGTGCGGCCTTCTTAGGCTTGTTATCATGCCGTATGACACATCCAATCAACTTGTGGTTGCCAATCACATCCTATATTTGATAATGCAATCTCTGTTCTTTATACGATTGAAGTCATCTTGGCTTCATGTATAGTTGTAATGATCTCATGCATCTCTTGCACGTCGTGTGTGTTGGTTTATTTAACATGTTGATTAAAACCTTGTAGGTTTTCAATTACCCATTAACGCAGCTGCAGCAGGTTTGCCTTGATAATACTCATAAACACGAAATCTTAGAATACACATGGTGCTTCCTATCCTAATATTGCACACCATTACACCTTCAAATATCCAACATATACCAATTCTTTCTATCATTGTAATGGAGAAACTTTGGCCCATGTAAGGACTTGTTGCATAGCCAATACACATGTGGCATGTGAAGGTGATGCAGCGGGAGGCGTTGAAGGCAAGTCAACGAGGAAAAAGAACACCAATGACCCAGCACAACGTAACCTCTGTCTCCATATTTATGCGGGTATCTTCAGCTCCACAGTCAGCTGAAATCAAATGGCCGGCCGGTATCTTTTTTATTGATAACCATAAAAAGACAATTTTCTGTCTATGGGTTGTTAATGTTCTCGGAAATAGAGTTAATATGGTTTGTCAAGATGGGTCTGTGAAACTTTTGGGGGAGGGGGTCAAGAGTATTCTTCCCACATCAAAGAGAGATAATAGCAGTAGTAGTAGCAGTAGTAAAAGATGATAATCATCAGCAAACGATCATCATCAACCTTATCGGGCTTTTAGTGGAATGTTGCAATGTTAAATTGTTGTACAGAAAGGTGGAGAAAAGAGAGAGAGAGAGAGAGTGCTTATGTGGCTCAGCAAAGAAAGATAACACAGTAGTATATCGACCATGGCAGCAAAAGGTAAGCTGGGGAAAAGATAGGCACTAACTGGCTGTGGGAAGAAATGACATAGTTTGGACATACAATTCCGACTCATACCGTGTTGTGCTTGGGTATCTGGATTAGTGGGTTGTGGTTGAATTGATGATGTTGGCTGCATTTGGTCATGTCCATCGCTTTATTCATTTTTCATTTCCCCGCACCCCGCATCATTTCATTTGTCTCATCTCTTTTTTACTTTCTTCATCTTCATCTTCATTCTCCTATGCATAGGACTCATACCCATAGCAGTGCCAGCAGCAGTAGCAGCATTAATGGCACTGAGCCAAGCGATACATCTACTACAACATCTCCTCGTCGTTCAAACTCCTTAGACTTCCCTGCTCATTCCACGGGTAAACGCTCTATTGTCAACACTCTCATTCACCCATCAGCAAAAAGTGATCCTGCATCAGGCACTCCTTTCCTCCCTTCCACCATTCCTCCACCCGAAATCAACGACCCAGCGTTGTTCAGACCGGATTATGGGAGAGCTACAGTCAACGTGGTATGGCGTTATTGCGCTATCCGTGGATGGTTGACCAAGCATACACCACCCACATATTCATTCTCCAAGACACGCAAAATGCGATATATTGTACTGGCCGATCGTATGATTTACGCCTTCAAAACAGAATCACCAACACCTTTTTATCGCGAGTTTTTGGAGTTGTCAGCTGATACCAACGTATTTGTGACCGATCGTTTCCCTGGAGTGTTATACTGCATCGCAGTCAACAAGCGTAGCAAGACTTGGTATTTGCAATGTGAAGATGCTCATACAATGAAACTATGGCTCGATCGTCTTAAACGTACATTGGGATGGTTACGCGCCAACCGAGAATCATCAGGGATCGTCACCTTACAACGCCTATCAGAAGTCCCAACAGAACATGATCAGCTTATCAACAACGTTACTAGCTCCTCATCTGAGAGTGTCACATCATCTTTATCATCGCCTACATTTTCACCCACTCAAAAGAATACCCTGAGAATGTCAGGCTCCGTGGATGGGGAGGAAGAGGATAATAGCGATTACTCAACACAATGGAATCATCATGCACCGACAACGACGACATCGCCACAACAAGATTTGTATTATGCAAATGAATACGATGGATGGGAACCTCCTCGAACATCTTCTCTTCCACCTCCACCTCCACCTCCTCATCGTTATCACCCACGTTCACAACGCACTCTTTCTTCACCTCATCCTTCCATTCTACCACCACCACAACGTCCACCACCTACAACTGCACCTCCACCTCCACCTCCTCTATTGCAGCAGTAACCATTCTTATTATTACTTTTTATTATCACAAAACTGCTCCCTTGTACGATAAGTTATGTTTTGTGTAGTATATGCATCATCCCCCAAAATAAACAATACCCCCTCCTTGTACATTCATCCACATACAAACAAAAAAAGAGATATCATCAGCATCACATTGATTATCATTCTTCATCTTCAGTATACAATAAAGAGTACACATCAACCATTCTTCTATGACCTTTTCAGCTACCAATATCATTGCTATGCTTCGTAAAGAGACCACTGCTTGTAGTTTCCACGGCATGGCGCAGTAAAAGGCAAGCGACCTGCCCATTTTAGCCAATTCCTCTTTGTTATTTGATAAACACAATGCACTACAGCCATACATTATGCAAGGAGGTTTCAATCACTGGTCGGCGTTATTCCCTTTTCAAACTATAAAGTTATTACAAGTCATGCGATACATATATCATGGATACAAATCCATTGTTGATCATCAGATTACCCGTTGCTATGCCAATGGATCGCCACCTTGAAGCTGCTCTTGGTCATTTGGCTCATATCATGTATCGACTTGTTATTTAGCTAATCAACTCTATAACATTGTATCTGAGTGTATTCGATGTCGGGTACGATGGCCGTATATGGCAAAGCACATGGCAACTTCAATTACAGGATGAATGCTTGCCCGACTACAGGACCACCAAAAGACATATTTTTAGACCAATGGATCCGATCAAGAGGGTAGTCGAATGACTGACGATGGCGTGCTGTGTTTGTAAATCTGGTTCCAGTCAGAAGGTTCTCCATTTGTTAGTGCCTTTTTGTTTCCGTGTACACGTATCACTGCGGAGAAGTGAGCGACGCATCGACCATCCTCATTGTTACTAGAATTCCATCAAGTACCCATACATACCATTACTTTTTGCTCTTTGTCTAAAAGAATGAGCCATGTATATATTGAACATCAGATAATGAACATGCACGATCTGCAAGGAGATAAAGTTGATTGCTACAAAGAAAACGCGGATTTCATTATGAGAATTGATTTGCTAGGATTCAGGTCGCTCGATCGGGAAGATGAGACACAGGCCATTTTAATCTAAGGAATGCCAAAAATAACATTTTGCCGCTCAGGCACCACGGCACCCTCCGCGATTGGATCTCGAACACATTTTTCCCGAAGTATATAGCACCACAACACCAGCTGAGTGCATTCATGATCATTATACCGTGGCATTGTATATTAGCAGCTCTCGTGACTTATGCATGAGGATGACAGCTATGGTTACAAAGGACGATCATTAAGAACAAAACGACAACCGAATTCCCCCGAATTCATTGTGTGAATGTGTGTTGCATGTTGATGATAGTTTGTAGCAGCAACAACCACTGCTTGGCGCGCGGACTACTTTTCACATATAGATCGTCACGCATGACGCCACAAGCAGCAACACAACATGCTTTGTCCTGCTATATTCTTTTGATACCGACTGTGCCGATGCATAAACATGCATGACGGCATGGACCGATAATGTGTGTGATGAACATCTTGCAGCATCTTGCGTCCTTTTTCCTTGGTTTCTTTTTGATCTATGCTATGACAAACACCCCCCCTTTTTTTCACTTGTCTCTCAGCAAAAACCATGCTAAAGATTTCATATTCAGCCTTCCCAAAAGCAGTGCACGTGCTCCAGTGGTATAACAATCGCGGCTGTAACGGCGCGCATACCAGTAAATAGGTATAAGCATAACCTGTGCTTCGCTGTATTTTTTCTTTTCAAGGGTAAGGTGCTATTATTCTTACGACACGCTTTTCCAAAAGCGACTCCAAAAGCAGACAGCTGACCATGGTTGTGGCGTCATTGGAATAAACCATATAACTTTCCATGAGAGAAAGTGTAAACCAAGGACGGCAAGAGCGATAATTAGATGGGATGAGGGAGAATATGGTAAAGAGAGAATGCGGATGATCTGGGGTGGAGGTTGGCTTACGCGTCAAAAAAGAGTCCGCAGTGCGTGTGCAACATGGATAGTGGGGTCATGTGCGTTGTCCATTCTTTTCGCTTGTTGCAACACAAAGGATTACAATGAACAAACGCTCACCAAAGTTGCACATACGCAGCATCATCCATTTTTACGTTTGCAAACTGGGTGTGATCATGTGTCCCACGCCTGCTTTTGACTGATCACCCCTCCTCATCGGTATCGGCATAAGGGTAATATGGTTTCACCGCTATTCAGGGGTCCATAACATCATCCCTCCTTTTTCTCTCGTGGTCGAAAACAATGGCGACCGATGCCATTGCGCCATTTTCTTGGTTGAACGTACATATATGTTTCATATTGCGCTTATTCTTCAACCCCCCTGCATCGGAAAAGAAAAGCATTCGTTTGAATTATGCTTATGGTGTTTGCACACAAGGAGCACAGTGGGAAAGAAATTCCAAGCAAGAAAAGCACATGAAAATACCTTCGCTTCAAGGCACAAGCCAGGTGCGGATGCACATTTACCATTACTATCTTTGCTCTCATGTGGTATATCCTACTCACCTTACGTGCAGCACACATAGTGCGCTAATGTGGTAACATATCCGTTACCATCATCATCGTGTGGTTTTTTTTTTTTTTTTTTCACTCTCATGATGGAATCATGCTTATACAGAAATTTATCACCATTGCAACCCAGTGAAACATGATTATCCTGGGTCCCTGATTTTTATTTGCAGACATCGGAAGAGATAAGTCATATAAAAAAGCTATAGTAAACATGAATAGCCAAGAAAACAAGTGATAAGGTAAAAAAGGGTCATCAGTAATAATATCGTTGTAAAGTGATGGATCTGTGCCATATAATCCAGAAGAGTAACTTTCCACCATTACAGGTGTTTCAGGATTAGGTAAAGGATCTTCATCCTCAAAATGGTAATCAGATCAATGAGTTTAAAACCACAACGTGCATCGTTTCCCAAGTGAGAAGCAGTGGGAGCATAGATCGCGGTCATCCGTGTGTGTGAAAAGTATCCATTACTGCTCGGAGCACGCTCCTTTCCCTTTGAAATTCCATCCTCTCCGCAAATGCCCACTTTTTTTTTTTTCCGAGAACAATTGACAGGAAAGGAATACAATCTTGACAAGAGAAGGGGATCCCAGTGAACACGCCCTATCATAAAGTCATGAACTCAACTCAAAAATAAAATCACTTGATGAGATGTTTGATATGCGGATTGCGGAACTGGCCACTTTTTTTGTGTATCGCCCATCACCGAAAAGCTGGGGGTTACAAAAGGGGATTGGAAAATGGCGGCAGCGGACTATGCTTCATCTGGATAAGCTGTGCGGATGGGGGGAGACCGAACGAATGGTACATGGACAAAGGGAGCGCGTCTATTGATGCCTGAATGTATCGTGAAACTTATTTTTCCGGACCAAAAAATAAGCTGCACCTTGGAATCTACAAGGTTACACGCTTTGCAAGCTTTTCCTTTTTATCTTCCCCTTGAGCCCATTCTCACATTTTCTTTTCCATCTTTCACCACTCACTTTACATCCAGCTTACGCTGAACCCACCACCAATCCTCTTTTCCCTTTGTGCTCTTTCCTTTGGGTCAACGTCTTGACAGACCAATTCCAATCCCTTATCCCGCTCCCTTTCGTTTTTCAGCATTGTCTTATCCCCTTCAATCCTAGTTTTGTCGTATAAAGAAGACCCAAATCACCATCCTATCCACGAACTCTACTCACATACACAATGTCACAATCGCCTTCCTCTGATTTACCCCCACCTTCATCTCCTAAAGCAGATGCATCCAACAATGAGTCTACGGCTGCTGATAATGAGAATACCAATGCATCAAAAGACTGCCAAAACGCTGTAGAAGACCAGAAACAACAGCCTGAACAGCAATCCGCTCCTACACGCAAGCGTACTAGAGCTACAGCCGAACAACTTGCAGTGCTTGAAGATACCTTCGCTGTGAATGTGAGCCCAAATAGTAAGCTTCGCAAGCAGCTTGCTGAAAGATTGCAAATGAGTGAGCGATCCATCCAAATCTGGTTCCAAAATCGACGTGCCAAGGTGAAGCATATGCAAAAACGTGCTCAAATGCAAATGCAACAAGCGTCGATTCGTGCACAGCTATATCATTACCATCAGCAGCAGTATGGTGGATATGGTGGTCCACTCATGCCGTTGCGTCCACAACAGCCATCACCTTATTATCGCCCATACCCAAGTCCTCATCATCACCATCATCCCAACGACTCACAACATATGTCATTGTCACGCTCACATAGCGTTGATGCTGTTGTGTTGGATACTCAGCAACACGTTTCACCATATACATCTTCGTCAGTTCCCCATCCTTATGCTGCTGCTAGCGTGCCACCCTCATCTGGACAACATCACTCGCCCTCGCCATTCGAAAGTCAACCTCATCAACAATTCTCGTATCACCCATGGCAACCAACCGATAGCAACCCAGCATCCATTCCTCAACCTGACAATTTTACTACATCATCTACATCATCCACTACTCCCAATCCACATTTTCAAGCATCCAACCTTTTCGCCAATTGCGCAGAAATGCCTACTTTGGTATCAGTTCCTGATGCAGGCCCAACAGCTATGCTTGCCAACTCGGATATCACTACCACATCTCCGACCACGGCTGATGTTTGGTGCACAGCTGGTAAATATCCATATCAGATAGCTCCATGTTGGCACACGTACTTATTCTTCATATAGATGCACTTGAAAGAGCACATTCTGTTGGTATTGATCCAACGACTGCTGATCTTGTTGCACCATCACGAGCACTTAGTGACCCAATTGTTACCACTATTGATCCTTCCAGCTTGATGTTGACACCTCCTGCAAGCACAAGCAGTAGCACAACAACAACATCAAGTAGTAACAGCAGCCAGCAAGGTGAAGAGGATGATCAACAACAACAACAACAACAGCCATCCAACCCATCATTATCATCAAGTACACAATATTTCAATGCTACCACACTTACCATTGGCACATGGCACCGACTCAAGTTAAGATCGAATGATTTGCTTTGTGCATATGAGCCTGAGCGACATATGTTTGCTTGGTACATTGCTGATAACGGCTGTCGATTCAAAATGGAAGTGAGCCTTGATGCTGTGGCGAGCATTGAATATATGGCTGGTGACTGTGATGTCCTTGCGGATGTGCATTTCGATATCAGTGAGCCTCCACTATTTTATATGGAGCAAAAAGACGAGTGGGTGCAGTGCAGTGATTTTACTGAAGGAAAACAAGCATCTCGATTCTTCCGTCACACGCTCAAAGGTGTTGCCCATTACTTGAAGCAAGAATTGGCTGCTCTCACATCCAAGCATGAGCAGACACGCAGGTTGGTCAAGTTTATCGAAACACCTGCAGTCCCACCACCACCACCACCACAAGCACCACAAGTGGCACCTACAACCATGATGGCACAAGATCCAATGTATTGCTGGCCACCACCACCAGTTCCTCATGTGGCCACTGCACCCGCTTTCATGACAGAAGCGTGTGCTTATTTTGCTTAATCTTGACTCCTACTCTCTCTCCCCAAAAAACACCTCCATCCTCCCTCCTGCTTTCATCTTGTATCTCTTTGTGATTTTCACCCCTTTTACACTTTGGCATTCATAGCCTATTTATTTCTTTGTATATAATACTACTACAGAATAAACCTGCATGTGTCTTTATATTATTCATAGCTGATACCATAAGACTGGCTTTTATATTCTTACTTGTAGCTTATAAAGATGGCCTGATGTAAACACTCTCATATCAGATGCATCATTTTGTGGTACGGGGATGTGTGGAGGATAACGTGACGTGGAGAATGGAGGAATGGTTGGGGGAGGGGACACAGCAGCAGTAAGCGCATAATATCACTCAACGCGCTCTTTTTCTTTCTTTCCCAATGTATTTAGCCACGCTCATCTTCCTTTATGCCTTAATTACAGAAACCATCCTAATGCTCGGCTACTCGTATGTCACCCGCAGAGTAAGTATATCGGTATCTGATCCAGATCGGCAACAGACCCATGTTGACAGCCATCGGTTTTTATTCCTGCATGTAGGCATACCAGTGGTACATTAACTTTACAAAGGACAAGAGGGTCGCTAAGCAACAAAAGCTCAAGAGGGATTTGCTTGTATTAAAGAACGAGTTATCACAAACGAGCTCGCAGGTTAGTTCATATGGGAAGGGGATGAATAGGAAGATATGGCAAATGGCTAAAGGAGGCTATGTCATGTATGAATAGGATGAGTTTGCAAAATGGGCCAAGATGCGACGGAAGCTTGATAAAGGCATGGCTGATTTGGAGAAATTGAGTAAGTTGGATACAAATGACGACGATTACAATGGAAGAGGTACACTAATTAGATCATCCAGCTTCCGATATCAATTTCAACAAGGCAAGCTTTGAACTTCGAGCCAAGTCTGTTTTATGGTTTCTGGTGCATGGTACACGCACGATCATTGTCATGTGGTTTGCACGTCAAGCGACGTTTTATCTTCCCAAGGGTTGGTTTGGTCCAGCGGAATGGTTCTTGTGGATGCCATTGGCACCCAAAGGTAAGCGTTTAGGAAGGGTCAATGATGCAAATCAAACCTGACCATCGTTGGATTAGGTGCGGTGAGTGTAGCCATATGGATGTCGGCTTGTCGTCAGGTCATCAAGCAATCGGTGAGCATGTTCAATGATTTCATTTTACACAAGATCAAGGCGGATCCAGTAGAGAATTAGAGAATACATAATACAAATGAATACAGTTTATTTTGCATGGGATACTTATTATGGATGGTGATGGAGGAGGTTGGGTGATGATGTACGTACGTACGACCTTAAGCAATCACGTGTCGACATTTTATGGAAGCGCAAAAAGTCAGATGTTGACCCCCATTCTTTGCCTCGCTTGTTTCTAGACAACGCGCTTATGGAGAAGTACTCGCGTTGGAGAGTCAGTATCTATGTTCATCTCTCATAAAAGCAATGCTTACTAACAGCCATCTCGATCTATCATTAGGATGCCGGCACAGGCATTCAGCCATTCCTGCCTCCAGTTGTAAGGATTTCCTTTGGTTGATCACTTCTTGCACAGCTTTTGACAGCATGTTACTGCTAGCCACCACGTACCGACTCCAACCTCTTATCGACACTCTCCAATGTTATCCATACCATCGTTGGTCCTATTCAAGGCATAGTTAAACTCGCCCTCGTCCTCGTTACGAGCTTATTGTACATCATCCTTGTACCTGGTATCGGATTGTTGCTGGTGAGCAATCTATTATCTCGCTTGATACCATTTGTGATATCTAATAATGCATCCCAGAGCCCTGTGCGAATACTGCAGCGATGGTGGGATCGATGCTTTTCTTTCATCTTGTTACGTCTTGTGTTATTCTTTATTGGCTTCTTTTTTATCAAGTCCGAGACAATATCATTGCGACGAGGGTAAGCATTCTACAGGAATACATACAATGAGGCATCAAATAATGACACCCTATTTTAGAAGCAGTAGGAATAATGGCAACACCAACAAAGAAGCAAAGATCAAATCAGGCGACATCATTGTGACGAATTGGACATCCTACATTGACGTGCTTTATTTGGCATGCAAGTAAGGACAAGCAAGGATATATTGATGGTATACAATATGAATATAACACTCTATATCCCAGATACAAGCCTGTGTTTACCCAAGTATTTCCAGTGGAAGGCAAAAATGTGCGGAGAATCAGCTTTTGGCAGGCATTGCGTCTGTGCACCCAAGAACCTGCATTGACACCTGAGGACATTGGCGTTCATACATCCGAATTGTATACGGTGCGTGAATTGGCTGAAGAGGCAAAAAGTCGTCATTGGGGCCCCATTGCCATCTTCCCTGAGGTTTGTATTATCGTACGGGACCAGTAGGGTGTATATCTAAACGTGTGTCATGCATAGGGAACCACTTCCAATGGTCGTGCCCTGCTCAAATTTGCACCCATCTTCAAATGTTACGAGCCTTCGGAGCGCAGCAATCACTTTCATATACTCGCATTCAAGTAAGATCATCATTCTGTCGCTGTACGGCATTGACGGGATCTAATGTAACATGGATGAACGTAGATACGAGTATCGTAATTTGCCACCTACTTATACCGTTGGGAACCAATTTTGGCATTTCTTCAAACTCTGCTCACAGGTAAACGCTGCATTGGATATTTCAAGATGAGAGCTGACATGATTCCAGTTCCACAATACATTGGGTGTTAGACGTTTATCAAGCGATGATGTGCCTTGCAACCCAGCCATGACCTCCTCTCAACAGGCATCGGATTTGGCATCACTAGCAGGCACGGGGACAGACGATTTGGTTGGTGGTCAGTTGGTAGTTTGTCTTGCCAACATGTCACGTATGCGAAAAACCAATTTGAGCATGTCAGATAAACGCGATTTCCTCGAATACTACCATTCTCGATTCAAGGATAGTGCTAGAAAACGAGAACAACAAACAATTAAGGCAGCTAGTAATAAAAAGGTCTTGTAATAGCTCACTTATAAAATCACACGGGATCTTCCAAAGATATGTATATATCTACAACAACTCCAGCCCCAAGCAATAAGATTGATAAGGAATAGTATATGCTATTTCATCCAATGGTGTTTATTACATAATATGGCAGCTATGGGGCTCATCCACCAGCCAAGTGTCTAGTATGGCCGTGTTTGTGGATAGATTAGCACGAAGATTGATGGATATCAAAAAGATCTCAGCCCAAGCAGTGACCAGTCTTTATGCAGCTGGATTCAATCGTGATTATCTTTTCCTTTTTCCTTTTCATTTACTACAGCTTTTTCATGGCAAGTAAAAGTAAAAATGTCCCGTGTGAAGGTAAATATGCCATTGTCCCACACCATCCAAGCTATGAACTCAACATATATATAGGCTGTCGGGAACGAAAGAAAAAGTGCAGCTCTGGGCTACCTTGTGATCGGTATGTCATGTCACATTTGCCAAACCCGGTGATCAAGACACTGATCGCTTGCCACTCGTAGCTGCAAACGCCTTGGAATCGAATGCATTTATTACAATCCTGCTTTGACACATCCTGATCGGTTTATTGGTACCAACAGCAAGGCACTGGAAGCTGAAGTGGATGAGCTACAACGGATAGCCAATAGCTTGGAGGATGAAATGGATCGATTACAACAACACGACTCTTCTCTTGACAGCAGCAGCCATGACAACGACCCGATCGATAGCAACAACGATGGCAACGGCGGCAATTTGTCCGATGCCGTGTCCACCACGGAGGAACTATCCGAGATAACCGAGCCAGTTGATCTTGCAAAAGTCAATGATAATATGCCATTGCAGTGGCACATGTCTCTTGGAAAGTACGGCCTTTCTCTGGAGACCGATATCCAGTCTTTTGACGATTTATTGCATCAAGTGCGGATCTTCGGTCAAGCTCTTTTGCGGGGTAGAAAACCATTATCGTCAACAATGAAAAATGGCAGCAACACATCTCCAAGTCAGCAATCGACCACGATGCTACGACGTTATCCGATATTTACTCCATTACGACGAGCGAATTATCGAGCAAAGTTGCGTTGTGTGAGCATGAATGAAAAAGACGACACACCCGAGACACCAACCAGTGATACTACAACTACTACAACTACAACAATAGACCCTGATCTGATTGATCGACAACGCACCTTACAACTTTTGGAAGCATATTTCGAATGCCAGTTCTATCATTGTGTTATGATGCATCGTGAGACATTTTATTCACTCTTCGTCAATGGAAATACCGATTTATTATCATCGCCGGTTGTTTGCTCATTGTGTGCAGCTATCATCACTATGCGATGTCGGCATATTCGAGAAATCATCCCATGTGAAAAGCAAGCGAATGCTCACACCTTTTACTTGAATCGAGCACGTGAACTTATCGCCACCAAATTTGACGTTGCCACACTCGAGACATTTATGACATTCTTGTTCATCGCCCTTTATTATATCAATCTGATGCACCCAATGCGATCCCGGAAATACCTTGAACTCGCTGTTCGGATACGCCATGTGCTTGCCAAAGATTATGAGACCAGCAAAGATACCGATATCCATGAATACGAATTATTCAAGCGATTACACACTATGCTATTTGACATTGCACATCAAATCGATTTCTTCAACAATCATCGTGGTGTGCCTGACGACAATGACAGCAGCAGCAGCAGCAGCAGCAGCACAAAGGATGGCAGCGGTAGTAGTAGCCATAGCAACAGCGTCAGCTTACGGCAAAAGACACAGCCATTATCCCCTGAACTCGCAAAACAGATATCACTATCCAAGCATACACCCACACCTCTGCCTGATGAAAAAGGGGGACATTTACGTGCGTTGATGAAAGACGTATATACAACACGCATGAACGCTGTATTACATCCATATCTTTGTGCAACACGCTTTTCCACCAAAGACACCATCCCACAATCCTTTGTCATAAAAATGGAGACCATGTACAACCATTATTGCTTTACTGAGATACCACCAGAATATCGACTCTCTCTCACCATTTTCGAGAATGACCTGAGCGACGAAGAATTCCAATCACGCCTCACTAATGATCACCATTTGGATATCACGGCTGTTTGTCTTGCAGTACGTTACTATCATGGTCTTATCAGCATCCATGAGCCATTTATGCCATCACTTCCTCGTCATTTTACGCGTGCCAATCACCCTGAGCGTCCTCTTATCAATTGTGATTACACCAGTGAACCCAAGCCATCCGATATCCTATTAACTGAGCAGATGGAAACCTATCAACTACGCGCACTGGAAGTATGCCATCGATCCGCCATTATTATCGTACGACTACTCGAGTTCCTTTCACACAAGAAAAATATCTGTTGCTACATGTTCATGCCATGTTTCCTCACAGCCTGGGATATCCTTATGAGAAATGCATGCTTGGGATTGGCGGATCCAGAGGAGGCACAGAAATATGCGCCCATTCGAGTGCTCAAATTATCACGTGATTACTGTCTTCGGTGCGTCGAGCTGTTACGGAAAGCATTCCATTTCAATACCGGTGACCGTATCATGTGGGAACATCATCAGGATGTCGAGAATGAGATTCTGTCATCCTTATTCGCTTCACGACCGTACACAGCCGATTATTGGGATCCTTTTAGCTCAACAAGTGCATGGTGATATCCATTGTGTTTATTCTCTTTGTATATTTCATTACTCCATATAGAAGAAATTAGGTGTTGTAGTCATGATGCAAAATTAATGTAAGATAGTGATATTTGGTACATATGCATTTGTTGGTATTCTAATATGTGTGTGTGAGGGGGTGTCTTATGGTACAGGTTGGTTGTGGTGGCCATTATCTTTGATGCGTACAGTCATGAGTCGGCTCATTTCACCATGAAAGGCAGGTGGTGGAGTTGGCGTGAAATTCGAAGGAGTGGAAGAGGTTGGCGAAGTATGGGTTGGTGGTTTTTGAGAGAGGTTGTTGAGAATATACATCATCCATTGCAAGTTTTCTTGTGCTCGTGTACGTATCACGTCGTCGGCTGCATTCTTAAATGTCATTAATAGATCTGATATCAAGACAAGCCAGTGGACATCAACAAGGCAAGGGGAGACCTCATACAGCGTTAATGATAGCTTGGCTACGGCGTCACAGCAAGTGGATACGATGGCCAATGCACGTTGACTGTCGCGTGTGTCGTTGGTATCAGGAACCGAGGTAGATACTCGCATAAGGCGCATTTGAATCAGGATCCAATACATAAAATAAGCCAAATTGAGGTACATGATGTAAGGTTCTTGACATTGCCGGATACGTTCCATGCTAAGGACTTCCATCACCGGTGCATCGGATAATACATAGGCCCTTGGTAATATATGCCAGAATTCCACGAGACGACTTTCAATGTATGCCATGTCAGAATAAGATATCCGCTCAATCATCCCTGCATATAGCATACAACATGTGATATCTTGTCGTTCAAAAGCTGAATCGAAATGTCCAGGGAGGATACTGAGTGCTGTCAGGTACTGATAAACATCGGATGCTGTGTTGTAAGATGTTTCTTCTTCTGCTAATCGCATGGGTCGTCCCACATATTGGGCACTCGCTATCAGTGATGATAGATCCATAGTACCGTCGTTGAATAGCATCGCTAAGCTCATCTCGAATGATCGCATATCGTAAAACAGCCGGCGCCATGACTCCGCTTCCACCAAAGAAACATTGTGACCCATGTTCCTGCTGTTGTCTCGAGAATGAAGAAGATGCCAATATTTGTTCTTGAGCACAAGCACCATACGCCATCCCAAATGAACCAATCGCCGTGCTTCTTGTACATTAAGCTCCAACATAAGACAAGTTGAAATGTGTCGTATGGATGCTACTATCTCGACTGTGGGCTCATCGAAAAGGACGTCTCGTAATTGCATATATGCCTTTTGTTGACAAGATGTAGCAAATGTTTTGCGAGTGAATGGTAATCCTTGCACAGACACGTGATTGCATAAACTGTTGGAGATGGCTGCGACGATACTATTGGCGAGTAGACTATCGGTATTCTTTAAAAGTCGTGGTAGATAATGAGAACGTATAAGGCGTTGGTGTGGATAGCAGGTCTGCTCAAAGTAATGGTGAATGATACGACGTTTAAGGTTGATGACGGAAGGATGATTGTGATCGATAGACTCCTCATTGGTGATGCTCTTTGTTGATACTCCTCCAGTGACGACAGCATTATTTGATTTACCAAATGCCAGACCAAGAATGAATCGGCGCAAGACGTATTCTATAGGCGAGGCACGTTGGATCATCAAATATGCATCCTTTGCGCGGCGATCGGAAAAATAAAGAGGTGATCGGATGATTGGAGGGTCGTCGCCATAAAAGTCATCGTGGTTGCCGGTACAAAAGTAAGCCCGAGCCCGTTTCATCAAAACCAACAATTCGGCTACAGTCTTGACAGGTGCTTCGATACGCATATTGCCATCATTATGCGCACTAATCGATAACCATTGCTCGGCTTCACCAATCCTTCTCCTTCTATGGTTGCCATATGCTTGTAGCTCGGTCTCCATCTCATTCACAAGCTGCTCTAGTTGTCGCACTTGATCTCGTACATGCTGTCGTTTGCTTCTAAGGAGTCGTCGTCGTTTGGCTTCAATAGCTGCTGCTTGAGGACATTCCGCCGTTGCTGCAGGTCGTCGTGTAAACTTGTAGAGGCAGACAAGCGCCATACGTCGACACCTTTCACAGTGCGTCCCTGTCAACGTTGCGCATTTCCTCCTATGTTTTCGACAATGTTCGCCTATAGAGAGAACACCTGATTGGTACGCTGGCAACCCATGATTAGGCTGGAGAGAGCAAATGCTTACATGGCACATGTCTTGATCGGTGCTCAATCGATTCAGTGAAAACCACCTCCCGCATTGGCAAAAAGAGAAAACTGAGGAGGAGTCTCGCTAGAGTATAAGCTCGGGTGCACTACCCGAATTTGTTGACGAATCACCGTGGATGTTGCACAACAATAGCATTGTAGTCTGTGTCTGTCAGTTCACTTGTGATCCTAAAATATAGGGTGGTTGGGTTGCTTTATTGATAATACACAAACATATTATATATACATACAAATTGGATATTGCTACCATATTTGTGTCATTTGTTTTGCAAAGTAGACTGCAATAAGTCGTTGGATCTCGGTATAAAAAGCTACTGGCATCCAGGGTGAAGATGGATGGTGTTGATGGTGATGAATAGGCGTCATTGGAGGAGGATAGGGTTGTCCAAATGGGATCATGAAATTGCTCAACATTCTCAATGTCCATTGCAGGTTCTGTTGAGCACGTGATTTGACATCCGGATCTGCTACGTCCTTGAGTTTCACCAATAAATCGGCAATAAGCACCAACCAATGGATATCCAGAGCACATGGCATGATTTCATATAACGCAAGTGCAACTTTGGTCAAAGCATCGCAACACACGGAGACAATGAGCAACGCCCGCTCTCCATCATATCGTCCCAAAGATGTTGTACTAAGTTCTGCTGTACTCGGGGTTGCCATAAACCGCATCTCCAAAAGGGTCCAATACAAATAGTAGATCTCGTTCAGGTACAGCACATCGGGGTTATTGCATTCTCGTACACGATTCATATCCAGAACTTCCATCAGTGGCGCATCTGCAAGCACATAATCCCGAGGCAGCCTCATCCAAAAATCAACAAGATGGCCTTCGATATGCTCAATATCTGCACATGACACCTTGTCAATCACGCCTGCATACAATCGATATCCCACAATCTCTTCTCGTGTCGTCCATTCTGATGCTGGAGATCCTGCACCTGGCAACATTGACAATGCAATAAGATAGCGATACGCCTCCACTTTTCTTGAAGATGTAGGATCCGTTTGCTCCATATCCAAAACAATAGGGCAACCGATATGCTTGGCACTTAATACCAATGATGAGAAATCGGCTTCCCCCTCATACATCATGCATAGATTGAGCTCAATGTAGCGGATATCATAAAATAATCGTCGCCATGTCTCTGCTCGCGCTTTCATCGATGTCGTCACGTATAGAGAGCTGTGATCTCGTTCGATGTTTTTCAATGTGCCGAGGTAGGTATCCTTGAGTTGAAGTGCCATACGCCAAGCAAGACTTGTAAACTTCCTGGCATCGTCTGATTTCAATAGTAAGAGGTGGCAACCTGCTAAACATCGTAATGTTGCCAACGTCTCAAGTTCGGGCTCTTGATCAAATAGTGCATCTCTCAATTGGGTATAAGCCTTTTCCATGCATGCTGCTCCGAGCATTTTACGATTGATTGGCAAATCGATGAGCGAGATATGGTTGCATATTCCAAAAGCGACGATAGCGATAATGGCATTGGCAAGCATCGAATGTGGATTGTCAAGCAAGAGAGGTAAAAAATAAGGACGAACAAGGATTGGTTTGATATAGCAGCCGCATGAGAAATAGGCATTGATGAAACATCGTTTGATTTGTGTAATGGAGCAATCATCATCAGCAAATTGAAGAGGTGAAGTGGGTGGAGATGGAAGTACAGCTGCGTCTCGTGTAAAGAATCGCCGTAGAGTCTGCTCGACTTGTGACATTTGTTGAGTAATGTGAAGCATTCCTTGGGATCTGTCTGAAAAGTAATGCGGAGTGCGCATGATGGGAGACAATGATCGAGTTGCATGCTCCAATAATGCAATCATATCTGCCATGCTGTGAAGAGGCGCTGTTTCTAACCGCAGTCTCTGGTGACAACTTGTGATGCTTAACAACGGTTTCATGCTGGACAACGACAGCATATCGGCTTCCGTGGATACGACAAGTCGCTCAAGTTCCTCAACATCCTCCATCAACATCTGTTTCTGGGTCATCGATATCCGTTTCCGCTTGTACACCCTCTTTTCTGCACACTGTGGATTCTGAAAGGCTGCTTTGGTACGCTTGGAATACTTGAACAGGCACACAAGATCCATCCGTTGACATCGCTCACATTGTGTTCCGAGAGGCACCGTGCATTTGCGTCGATGGGTTCTGCAATTCTCACCTAGCAATGAGATAGAGCTAGTTAGTACTTTTGAGTCGTTGTAGTTGTATAAATGAGTTTCCTTACAAGGTGTATGTCGAGCTTGTCTTTCGGTGGTGTTGGAAGAGGAGGTGGTGTTGGTGGTGAAGACCATTACCAGAAAAAGTGGGGAAATTGGTGCACTCGGAAAAGGCGGACCGATATTGTGAGATTGCTGATAGTGCTCTGGAAATGAAAAGGATGATAGGGGTGCCCAGGCCAAGGAATATTATCGAACTAGCTTATCTTACACCATAATGCACGCTTGTCCTCCTTTTTGGTAACCAGTATCAGAGCAAATAAATGGTGGCGCCATCAAGGTACAACACCAGCAGCAGCGGCGTGGTCCTCTATCGAGATGATGTTTCTGTTCCCTTGCATTAGACAAACACCGTTTACGCTTGTATTGTTCTCTCATGCATCAAAATGAATAAGCAAGGGGACTTTAATGTTTGCTCTTGATTCCCTCTTGAATACTATCAAATACGTATCATGTACATAGGGCAATGACAATAATAGATCAGCAAGGTGAATTATAATAGTGGTGGTGCATTGTATCATCGCGGTGATACATGGCTTGTTATAGCGCGATGCTATCATATGTATGGTTCTGCTGCTTGCAACAACTGATAACGATTGCCCATTACGCATTGATGATATCAACATGACATAGCCCCACCTTTGATTTTCATGCATCTTGTCGTCATTAAGTCTCGAACAGCCTATATCACACTAAGAAATAAACATTACTCCTGCTCCAACCTCAATGCGTTCATCATAAATAAAGCATCATAAAGGTTATCATTGGTATTCAAGTATGACCTCGTTGTCATAGGTAGGACGATTATGCCAACAACAATTAAGATAACAACAATGACGTGTTTCCCAGCAGGATGAGGAGTAATGATTGACCATTAGGAGTTGCAACTCACTTTGATGGCAGTCATATACTTCCATGTATGAACCAAAACCCGTCAACATTTTTTGGTGGTAGACTCATAGACGATGTCGTTGTCTTTGATCTATTCGAAAGAAGGGGTTTTCCATATGTGCCCATTGGGCAGTAAGTGATGATGCTTATGCTTATCCACGGCAAGGCAAGGAAATGTATACTGCAGGAAGGGATGATCATCGAGACGGAACCTGCAGTGCGCATAAACATCGTCTTTCTTTTATTACCTCCCTAAAGCACGCTATGTAATGATGCTCATATTTGTCGTACAAGGCGGCTATTTTATGCAAACATTCGTAGGCTTACAGCTCCGAAGACTTCAGGATCGCGATTGATGGTTTTTGGTTTGGGGTGGTGAAAGCTTTCAGTATAGCGCTGGTCCTTAATTATAACAGGGCGCCGCTATATTGAGTCTGCTTGCGTTCTCGCTTTTCGCATCTCACATGTTATAGTATGCTTATACACAAATCTGAGAATCAGCAACGTTCGTATATGCTCACCATGCAAGAAAGGGGTGGGTAATTGGAAAAATGAAAGTATCTTTAATGCCCACCAACACTGCCTTGGTATTCATAACCCAAAAAATTCCCAGATATACATGTGCCACCTGTGTCTTACTCAAGATTCGATTCCACCACAAAACGGAATTTGTAATAGAGTATATGACGGCATAAGCTAATCATCTGAAGTGCTATCTCAAGGGGGATCGAAAGATTGTTGCAAGCTCTATAAGGGTTCAGCATGTGTAGCTTTCAATTTTTTGCCACCAAACCTTAAAGGACCGTTTTCATTCATCATCACGATACTGCAGCCCTTATCCCTTTTCTTGTTGCACATGCTTTAGAATTCAGGTGTGGCGACTATGCTGATTGCAGCAAGCGACCGCATGCCCCTTATGTATAGTACCGTAATCTAATGAACGTCGGTTTATACCCCTTCCGTCGCATTCGGAACCATGAAAAGTGTTACCTACTGCTTATTTGTATAAATATGATGGGTCTTGAGCTTTTTTGTCCGCCTCACTTTTGGATTCCCATCACCACGTTATGGCCCCCTTGAAAATTATTGGCGCTGGATACGGCCGAACAGGCACTGACAGCTTAAGAATGGCCCTTAACATGCTTGGGTACGAGTTATCTCGATTAAATCTCGATTACCAACCTGACAACACTAATAACACTTGTGCCCTAGCTATAATTGTTTCCATATGCGCGAGGTAATTCGCGAGGATCGTCATCCTGAGGTATTCCTTGATGCCTACCTTAATCCTGAAAAGCCTGTGGATTGGGATATGTTGTATGATGGCTACGATGCTGCTGTGGATTGGTAATTCTTTTTAGGTGCAAGCTTACACATCATTACCTAATGCTTACATTATTTCGATCTAGGCCAACGGTTTCCTTTTTGGAACGCTTGCTCACTGTGTATCCTGATGCCAAGGTAATCCTTACTGCCCGTGATGTCGACAGCTGGTATCGCTCTATCAAGAACACCATTCACCAATTGAGCTTCGAATGCAGTAAGCGAAATGACCTTTCTGAGCCTTTGACACGCTGGAGAAAAATGAACAACACCCTTGTATTGGATGGCGCTATCGCAGATCCCGAACAATTTAATGATGAAGAAGCTATCAAGGCAAAGTACAACGCTCATGTAGAATGGGTCAAGAAGAACATCCCTAGTGACCAACTTTTTATCATGGAACTTGGTGAGGGATGGGAGCGATTATGCAAATTTTTGGACGTACCCGTGCCATCTGAGCCTTACCCCAGTACCAATTCCACCAAAGATTTTGTCAAAAGCTTCATAGAAAGTAACTTACAAGATGTATGAAATGGAAAATTGATGCAGGAAAGGATCTGACATTTAATCAATCCCCTTTTGCATATGCAACTTGACAACCTCACCCCCTTGTAAGCTGCACTCCCAAACATCCAATACATACCTGACTTGATTTTTACGTACCCCTATGTCCAATTGACCATGAAACATGATGCTGGAGATAATTTGATGACAATTGACCGGTGTATCTACATCACTTTCCAATGTAACAACAACAATCAAATACATGCTTTTATTGTCTCCCTAAACCGGGTGCATAGTTGGTGTGGTTTTTTCTTTGGCAAACAATCACCCAGCACCTCTTAATAAAACATTATCTACCGAACAACTAATTGCCCACTTTCATTCTTCATATGTACTACTGCAGGTATTGGAGAGCATCACTGTGAAGCCGTTCGTCGAGATATAAGTTGTTGTTCTTGTCCGTTTTCATCTTATTGTATATTAAAAAGAGAGAGAATGGCGGATCTATTTCATGTCTTAAGCTTAAATGGATCAAGCTTCCGTAACAAGCAGGGTTGTTGGGTACCATTACTATGGGTTTATTAACATTGAAAATACAAGCGTCTATTTAAACATGTATACAATCAGTTATAAGCACTACCCATCATCTAATCAGCATATGAACAATGAAGCCTTAATGAATGTAATATGACAGAAGGAACAAGAGCGTCTCGATACAATGATGTGGGTATAATCCAATCTCCTCTTCCGGCCTTCAAATTTCTATCCTTTCCTTCCAGATTCCAACCAGTGGATCACAAAGAATCAGCAGGTGTCGTTGTGTCATTGTATTCTTGATTGCTGCAGACATAGCATCTTCATTCATGATTGTAAAAGTAGCTGTTGCATGCGTTGACTTGAATGTTGCAATATCATCCATGGTGGTAAATCCTCTCTTGTCAAAGATATAAGCCCTCGGTTCCATGCCATCCAATCCATCCAATCCATCATCATCCTCAGCCGTATCCACGTGTTCGTTACTGTTGACGACGACACATTCCAGGATTCCGCATTACTGCACTTGATTGCATCCATCCCATCATCCATAACCGTTGCGAGTCCAATAAGAAAGAGTCTCTGTGATCGCTGCTGATATGCTTCCTTTTCCATCCGAGTGTTAGTCTCTCTTGGTCATTTTTCAGTGTAGCTCAACAAGGCGAAGAGTGCTTGTACTGTGGGATACTTGATAGCTGATATGGGACCACCCATTAGAAGTCGTATGCATCATTGCAAGTTGCCACACGTAAAGAAAGCTGCTTTTATACAGTGGCTATCAGCTGTCCACGTGAAGAGGCCGCAAGTAACTTGAGACAATGGAGGCCTTGCTAATGGCAGCTGCTGTTACGGGATGGTTGTGGCAGAGGAGCGTGTTGTAGTAGTAGAGTGACAAGATTGTGAACACTGCTTGAGACAATAAAGTCATTGCTAATAGTAACTGCTGGAATGAATGCTGTTAATCTTGATCGTGTAGAGGAGTGTGCAAGAGCGTGTGTTGTGTCCAGAAACGTGTGTGTTGTAGCGAGGCGCACATGCTGTGGAGTTGCCATCCAGTCAAAGGCTATCGGATCAAGGCAATCGTAGGGTTGACATGATGGGTTGGGACAGAGCAATCGTTCGCAGGTTATAGTTGTACTAGAATGGGTCAACAGTTGAGAATGGGAAGAGGGAAATAAAGTGTGAGTGGAAGAGGTGAAAATTAAATCTGTCAGGCAGTCAGACATATCACATATACGCTGATATCAATGCATGATATTGTGATTGCATGTATCGAACCTCAAACTTTCACACAATATGCTCTAGGGCATGCTGAACAACTTTGTATTAATAAAGAACCCACACTTCATTTGAAAATTTCGAGTGAGAGAGCATAATGTAGGATTTACTATAACGGATGAAAATTGGGAAAGCGCCGGATTTATGAAAAAGTCAATTAGTATGTAGTTTCTTGGGATTCCCCATCTAGCACTTGAAACTTGTTCAGAAGGTACTCTCGCACATGCTAATCAACTCCATTCATTTAAAAACCGCATGGTTTATTATGTACATTTTGAATGCCGGCCAGCCCAAATGTAGGAGAAAGTAGGGTAGACGCTCCTGCTCCCCGAGATTGCCTACCTCGAACCTGAAACTTTCACACAACATCCTTTCAACCACGCCGAGCAATTTCGTTCTCATAAAGTCCCCAGAGTTCATCATGAAAATCTTGTATGTCGGAGAGACGACGAAGAGATGAAAAGATAAATAGGGTGTACGGCCGTGCGCGCCGATATTGCTCGTGAGGACGTCGAAACTTGGCCAGGAGGTGCTCTCGGTCATGCTGATCAACATCGTTCTCATAAAGCCTCTACACATCACTATGGAGATTTGGAGAAACAGGCGCCTCCATGTTTTGCCTATGCTATAAGCGTGATGCTATATGACAAGTGGTCTTTGTTCATTGTCAAGTAGGTAGACCCCGATAGAGCCGAAGATGCGCATGGACGTGCTTGTGTAACACAGCTCATTTGCATGATCCTTCACAATGAACAAACACCACTTGTCATATAGCATCACGCTTATATCATATGTAAAACATAAAGGTGCCTGTATCTCTAAACTTTACAACGAAACGTGGGGTCTTCAATCGAACAATATTGCTCGGCTGGGTGAAGCGCATCTTGGGTGCAAGTTTCACGATCTAGGTCGCCAATCCTAGATTACGCAATGTCACCACCAGCCAAAGTCGAAAAAAATTCAAGAGGTCGACACACGATTCACTTTGGCTGGTGGCGACATTGGGTGAATCTGAGATCGGCGAGCTAGATCGTGAAACTTGCACCCAAGGTGCGCTTCACCCAGCCGAGCAACTTTGTTCGATTGTAGACCCCACGTTTCGTTGTAAAGTTTAGAGATACAGGCATCTTTATGTTTTACATATGATATAAGCGTGATGCTATATGACAAGTGGTGTTTGTTCATTGTAAAGTCGCTTGACCCTATAGAGCGGAAGGTGCGCAGGGGCGTGCTTGTGTAACACAGCTCATTTGCATGATACTTCACAATGAGCAAACACCACTATCCATATAGCTTCATGCTTACAGCATATATACAATATAAATGTGCCTGTATCTCAAAACTTTACAATGAAGCATGGGGCCCTCAATCGAACAAAGTTGCTCGGCTGGGTGAAGCGCACCTTGGGTGCAAGTTTCACGATCTAGCTCGCCGATCTCAGATTCACCCAATGTCACCACCAGCCTCGTCGAAAAAAAAAATTCGAGGTCGACCCAAGATCCACTTTGGCTGGTGGTGACATTGTGAAATCTAGGATTGGCGAGCTAGATCGTGAAACTTGCACCCAAGGTGCGCTTCGCCCAGCCGAGCAATATTGTTCGATTGAAGACCCCGCGTTTCGTTGTAAAGTTTAGAGATACAGGCACCTTTATGTTTTACATATGATATAAGCGTGATGCTATATGGCAAGTGGTGTTTGTTCATTGTAAAGTAGCTTGACCCTGATAGAGCCGAAGATGCAGAGGGGCGTGTCTGTGTAGCACAGCTCATTTGCATGATACTTCGCAATGAACAAACACCACTTATCATAAGCATCATGCTTTCAGCATATATAAAAACGTAAATATGCCTGCACCCAGGATCGGCAAGCGTGACCGTGAAACATGATTGACAAGGTGCGCTCTACCACGACAAGCAATATTATTCTATGAAAGAGCTCATGTTTCATTGTAAAGTTTAGAGATAAATACATTTTTGGGTTTTACATATGCTGAAAAGCATGGTTCTATATGACAAGTGGTGTTTGTTCATAGCGAAGTATCATGCAAATGAGCTGTGTTACACAAGCACGCCCCTGCGCACCTTCCGCTCTATCAGGGTCAAGCGACTTTACAATGAACAAACACCACTTGTCATATAGCATCACGCTTATATCATATGTAAAACATAAAGGTGCCTGTATCTCTAAACTTTACAACGAAACGTGGGGTCTTCAATCGAACAATATTGCTCGGCTGGGTGAAGCGCACCTTGGGTGCAAGTTTCACGATCGTCGTGGCCATTCTCAGATTCACCCATTGTCACCACCAGCCAAAGTGGATCGTGGGGCGACCTCTTGAATTTTTTTTCAACTTTGGCTGGTGGTGACATTGGGTGAATCTGAGAATGGCCACGACGATCGTGAAACTTGCACCCAAGGTGCGCTTCACCCCGACGAGCAACTTTGTTCGATTGAAGACCCCGCGTTTCATTGTAGAATTTTTAGTTATGGCCATCTTTGTGTTTTACATATGCTGTAAGCGTGATGCTATATGGAGAGTGGTGTTTGTTCATTGTCAAGTAGGTAGACCCTGATAGAGCCAAAGATGCAGAGAGGCGTGCTTGTGTGCCTGAGCTAAAATGTCAGCACTTCAGGGACAAAGCATGGCAGGTACGCAAATGACGTTTCCAATGCATACATTGGCAGCTAACATGTACTTTTTCTCATTCCAAGCTTTTAACCAATCCGCATCATTGGAATGATGTACCTGCTCCAGACATTCATTTACATCATTCAACTTTCTTGATCCGAGCTGATTTGACCGAGTTACGCTCAAACAAAGAGCATATCAGCCTATGCATGCAGCATGTACTATCTACCTCAAATGATGTCTCTTTATTTGAGCGTAACTCGGCCAAATCAGCTCGGATCACGACAATCGAATCACGGAAATGCTCGACTGGAGCAGGCGCACCATTCCCATCAAGTGGTTTGGCAAAATATGGGAATGGGAAAAACGTGCATGTTAGCTGCCAATGTATGATCGTTATTGAATCGTCCATTAACTATCATGCATTCGCCCTTTCTGTTCACCCCAATCAGATATGCTACACAAACACGCCCCTCTGCATCTTTAGATATTTACTCGTTTTTATACAATGTTGCATAAATTAGCGCAGCTGAAAGCTATCATAGGTAAGTATGGCACGTTCATGTACTCGTGAATCGTTGTATCACAACAGCTCATTCTTCTTTCTTGAGCAGAGTGAATCAAGTAACCATGAACCAAGCACTATGTTGGGTATCATCACTTCCGAACTAATATCTTGCAATGCAATGCAAGCGTTCGAGAACCATTCCTGCCTTTCGTCTATCAATACATGAACTAGGACCTGTGACAAAAGAACAAAAACATCTTGATACGAATGATCCAATCTCGCTTTCCAATCTTCAAGTTTCTATTCCCCCCCTTCTTCCAATCCAGAAACCACCCAGTGATCCGCAACTTAAGTATATGAACTGATGGCACGATGCTCGTTTAGATAATATGTTGAATTTAGTGGAAAATTCGAAGAATAGCATATGGTAGTGTATATGTTGTAAATTGATAAGCTACGGGTGTGCCACATCGAGTCGACAGGGATAACCGTGCCATTGTATTCTTGATTGCTGCCGTCATCAACATCCTTCACCCATGATTGTAAAATAGCTGCTGCGTGTATCGACCTGAGTATTCCAATAGCGTCCATGACTTTGAAGCACCTTTCACCAAGATATCATCCCATTTGGTCGATCCCATCCAATCCGTTAGCATCCTAAGCCGTATCCACGTGATCGTTCCTGCGGACGACGCTCGCTCCAAGTAACCAAAGCAGCATTCCAGGAGATCTAATCACTGTACTTGATTACATCCATCCATCAAATCCACCATGTTGGTTGAAGACAGCCATGGGATAGCTGCTGATATGCTCCCTTCCGGCTGCTGGTCAATCCTTTCTTGGTCATTTTCTTCTATCGCAACCCAACCAGATGAAGATTGATTGTGTTGCGGCGGTCTTGATAGCTGATATGGCATCCAATCCATTGTAATCCGTATGTATCAAGGCAAGTTACTGCAAGTAACTTGAGACAATCGAGTAAGCACCTTGCTAATAACAACGGCTGCTACGTTTGGCCGCGGCAGTGGAGCGTGCAAGAGCGTGTGTTGTAGTAGAGTTACAAAGGCTGTGAATGCTGTTTGAGATAATGGAGTAAAGGCCTTGCTAATAGCAACTGCTGGAATGAATGCTGTTACATTTGATGGTGGCAGAGGATTGTACAAGAGAACGTGGAGTGTCAAGGAACGCGAGTGTTGTAATGTAGTGCACAGGCCATGGAGTGTGCCATTCAGTCAAAGACGATCGGATCAAGGCAGTTGTAGGCTTGACATGATGTGTTGAAGCAGAGCAATCGTTCGCAGGTTGTAATTGTACTTGAATGGGGCAATAGTTGAGAATGGGAAGAAGCAAGAAGCTGGGAGTGGAAGAGCTGTGAAATTAAATAGTTCAGGCACTGTCATACAAATACACACACATTCTAAATTGATCCATGATCTTGGGATTACCCATTTCGACTTGAAACTTTCACACAATATGCTTCTGTACACGCTGATCAACTTTGTATTAATAAAGAACCCACACTTCATTTGAAAGTTTTGAATGGGAGCGTGTAATGTGGGGTTTACTATGGGCGGTTGGAATTGGGGTACGCGCCGGATTTATCATTTATCGATGTAGTATGTATTACCTTGGGATTACCTATTTCCAACATGGAACTTGGTCAGCAGGTTCTCTGAGTCATGCTGATCAACTCCATTCATTTAAAAACTGCATGGTTCATTATGGTGTTTCAATGAATCGGACGGCCCAAATATAGGACGGACGGAGCGCAAGTAGGGTGCATAGTGCACACCCCCGCGGTTGTTCATCTCAAACTCCAAACTTGGTCAGCCGGTCGGGCTTCGACATGCTGATCAACTTCATTCATTTAAAAACCGTATGCCTCATTGTGAGAAATAAAATGGGGGCGTACGACGATGCACAGACAGAAATGTATATAGGGAGGACGACCCAGGATCTTGAGATTCCATCTCTCGAACTTGAAACTTTTACACAAGGTGCTCTTGGACACGCTGATCAATTTTATCTTAATAAAGAACCCACACTTCATTTGAAAGTTTTGAATGGGAAGGTATATTGTGGGGTTTACTATGACCGACGGAAATTCCGTACCCCGCCCGAATCCATGAAATGTCATTAAGTATGCATAATCTTGGGATTCCACACCTTGGACCTGAAACTTGGTAAGAAGGTTCTCTGAGTCATGCTGATCAACTCTATTCATATCAAAACCGCACCTTCATTATAAATTCGATGGTCCAAGTGTCGGAGAGATGATAAACGGACGGGAGCTTAAGTACGGTGGGCGGTCAATGATCCCCGAGATTGCCCAGCTCAATCGTGAAACTTGCACACATGGTTCTTTCGACCCGGCTGAGCAGCTTTGTCCTATTAAAGACCTCCACATATGATTGTAGTATTTAGAGATACAAGCGCCTTCATGTTTTACATATGCTCGCTGTCAGCGTGATGCTAGATGAAAGGTGGTCTTTGTTCATTGTCAAGTAGTTAGACCCTGAGAGAGTCAGAGATACAGGAGGACTTTTTGTATAACAAAGCCGAAAGGACAGGAGTTGAAGGGTCGACCCTATAGATGTGTAAGTCTGCATATATAAGATAGCGTCAGAACCCGTTGGTGACAATTGCTTGATGTATTTAGACTGCTCTCTAGTGTAACAGCAAGCACGAAACAAGTACACGCTCATTCGTCAAAGATACTAAAATCTTGGAATGGTTATATATCTTTTATTGCCTCCCTAAACCAGGCTACCCAATAGTGCGCATATATGGCGTTTTAGGCAAATAATCACACAACCATCTCTCAATGAAGATGTTCACCATCACCTTGAGTTGATCATTTATCCTTCGTATATACTGTAGTCATTGGACGCTCTCGGTTGGCATAGGAATTGTTGTTATTATGCATTCAATTTCACTGTATATTGGGAAAGGAAAGGATAGTATGACAAACCTGTTAGCCGACTTTGCAGGTTTACTATACATACAATGCATTGCAAGAACCTAAATTTGAAATCCCCTGCAGCTTCCCACCACAGATAGCGTGATAGGTGCTAATTCCATGAAGCTTTGGTCCGATTAATTATTGACTTATGCTGCAAATAAGGCGAGCTATGAAGGCTACCTACTTTGCTATATAAATAGGATGGAGGTTTAGCTTGATTGGCAATCTCACTTTGGAATACTTCCCATCACATTATGGCACCCCTGAAAGTTATTGGAGCTGGATATGGGCGAACAGGCACTCTCAGTATGAAAATCGCCCTTAGCATGCTTGGGTAGATGTTACATCGATCATATCGCATTCAGTGGCCTGCGAACACTAACACTTGGGTCTAGGTATAATTGCTTGCACTTGCTCGATTTTGCAACCGCTGAACTCCATCCTGAGAAGTTCCTTGGTGCTTACATTCATCCTGAGAAGCCTGTGGATTGGGATGAGCTGTATGATGGTTTCGATGCTGCTGTGGATTGGTAAAGTTTTTTCATTATGTATTATTACAGTACTAATGCTACGTGTCCCTAGGCCAACAATTTCATTTGTGGAACGCTTGATTAAGGCATATCCAGATGCCAAAGTGATCCTTACTACCCGTGATGTCGACAGCTGGTATCAATCTTTCAAGAGCACGGTCCACAAACTATCTGTCGAGTTGCGGGACCGATATAATGATCTCCCCGGACACACTCAGCGTTGGGTAAAAATGGCCCACGCTTGTCAGTTGGATGGCGCTGCTATGGATCCCGAACGTTTCAATGATGAAGAGGCTATCAAGGCAAAGTACAACGCTCACGTAGAGTGGGTCAAGAAGAATGTCCCAAGCGAGCGACTTTTTATCATGGAGCTTGGTGAAGGGTGGGAGCGATTATGCAAATTTTTGGATGTACCCGTCCCGTCTGAGCCTTATCCAAGCGCCAATTCCGCCAAAGACTTTGAAAAAGACTATATGGCAGAAGATCGCCTACAACACTTTTTCGATGAAGCTCGAAAGATTGATGCGGCTGCAACTGCCAAGGGGTCTACCGTTTAATTTCCCCTGTATATAGTATGCAAATATCCAATACCAATTCATTGCTTGTTTTGTTTATATTATACCTTGCCCAATTGATCGTAAAGTATCATGCTGGAAACGACTTGATGATGATTGACCGGTTGTATCATATTTGTGTCCAACAAAACCAAATGCATGGTGCTCTTTGACTGAAGATAACTAAGGCGTTGGCATGGTTGTTTTTTATTGCCTCCCTAAAACAGGTCACCCAATGATGCTCATACATGGCATATTGTTAGCAATCATCCATAACGTCACATCTCTCAATGACGATATTCGCCGTCCTAAACATCCAACATATTATATCACTTTCAATGTAAATACAGCAGTTAAATGCATTCATGGTCGTTTTTGGCCTAAGACAATCGAAAATGCTGATTTACATACATAAGATGTCGAATTGTGAACACCATCCAGCACATACGTAAGAGGAATATCCATACTTTACTGTCAAATATAGCACATGTGATGAAAAAGGGTACTGAGTGAGAAACAAAATCCTATATATATACATTGCTCATGGATGTAGGGAAGATCGGAAACGCTTGGATGATGACGAGTCTTCAATGCTGGTAGTGGGTCCTTGAAAGAAAGAAAAAAAGTCCATGAGTAAGCTTCACCCTATTCATTGCAACCTACTACGCTATTTACCTGTGGTCTCCAAGGGACGTTTAGACCGATACCGCCGCTTTGGTTGATAGATCTCGATCCAAAATGGGTTTGGTTTCAATGAGCCATCAGCTGAAGGGATCATATCGACACGACGTAACTTGTAATTAGGGATCTGTTCCACCACCTTTTGCATTGTGTTGATATGCTTCTCATCGGGTATTGTCTAGAAAGCCTTGTCAGGTATGTGATATTGGATTCATGAATACAAGCACACTTACACTTTGCTTACGAAATGCACTCTTTAAAAAGGTGGAAGAGGGAAGAACCTTGACGGCACCATTAATATTGTGTGGTGGAATAGGTGATGCATAAGGCTTGTTGACTTTGGGTGAGACAGCACGTGGAATAGGCTTTGGTGAGGTAGCACGAGCGATAGGCTTTGGTGAAGTGGCCCATGCGTTGACGTTGGTAGATGATAGCTGCTCCTTGAAGTTGGGGGAAGTCGCTTGTGTGTGAGGAATAGGCGAATTGACATCACTTGTGGGAGAAGGTAAGGATTCTATGGTTGGTTTTGCTGAGGATGGTGTAATAGATGGTACGTGTTGTAGATCATGAGACCATTGCCGAGTCGTCAGTCTGGGTTGAGTAAAAGATGAGTTATTAAGTCGATAAGTGGTAGGTGGAGGACGAGATTGGATATGGTGTGCTGATATCATTTCATGCATCTATGTAATATCACATTAATATATCAAGTTGTCGTCATTTATCAATATCATCATACCTGTGCTTGAATACGTTCAATGGATCTTTCCAAACGATCCATTCGCTCATTCTCGTCATTGTGACTAGGGATCTGGGTAGTGTTGGTGATGGTAGGATTGGCGATTGTTGTACTAGTGTTGCTAAGGTGGTTCCTATGTCGAGATCCATTGGTATATCGGACATGATGATCGTTACTGGGTTCGATATCCTCATTATTCAACAAGTAATCAAGTTGAGATTTCAGGTCCAAAAGTCGTTGCCGTTTTGTTGGATCCATTGGAGTAGCAGAACGGGTTTTGGGCATGGATCGAGTATGCTCAGCTGGTGCTCTTGACGAGATCTCGGAAGAGGTTCTGCTTTGTATCAAAGATGATGCTGCTGATTCATATTTATCCAAAGTGCTCATTGTTGATGGTGCTCGTCTTGGTTCCATTGCCGGCGTTGGTTTCTTTGTCTACGAATATTCATTCATGAAAATCTTGTCATTTTCAGTATGATAATACATACCTTATCGAGCTGTATTTGACGAGTAGAGTTACTGGTCTCAGTGTCAGATTGCTTAAATCCGATAGCATCGATGAATCGATCAAATTCATGGCTGGCGTATTGTGCAGTGTTCTTTATAGCGCACGTCAAGTTTCCCCACAAGTTAGCTTCCTGCTGTTGCTGTTGCTGTTGCTGTTGCTGTTGCGAATCGACTGATGCGTTCTCTTCTCCAATGCCTTTAACTGGTGATGGCGTGGCAGAAACGTGTATTCCAAACCCATCCGACATGTTCATTACGCTGCCAGGAGTGTTGTATACGTTTGCTTCAATGGGCGCGTCGTTTGAGATCAAAAAGTAGGAAAGAGCTGGGCGCGAAAACAAGGACACTTTTCCTTCTTCCTTTTATTGCTCTTTATGGTACACTATTTCTACAAGAACGACTACAAGAACGTCCAAGTCTATATTGACTGCCATTGGCTCCATAATGTCGACCTTGCTCAAGAGACAAACGACACCATTTGCGAGATTACAGTCACCGATCGCTCAAACTATTGGACTGGAACAGGCAAGTCGTGCTACAAAGCATAGTTACCACGCATAAACTAACCGATATCCACCACCAGTGACCCGCCAAGACCTGAATAACTTTGTACGGCAAGGGATCACCATCGATGAGATCAACAAAGTGGTAACTGCAGGCCTTCAAGGAAAGAGCGAATACAATGGACAACCACTCAGATGGAAAGTGACCATAGATACACACAAATGCAAGGTATCGTAATGCAAATCCATTCATCAACGGAAATCTGATATATTTACTTGCGTGACATAGCTTGCTCTTCTTAGCTATATGGGCGGTAAACTACCGGTAAGGATATCAATGGAGAATGCTCATATGGATAATAACGTAGAATATTGTATAGTATGAATTGGGTCACGTGGAAATCCCCATTGTGCCAGAAAAAGACAAAGAAAAAGTATTGCATGCCTGGATGGAGAACTCGGTACAACAAAACGCGCAGCACATGGTATAACAATATCTTTTATTCATTGTATCTTATATCTAACATCCCCCATTTTTATTTATAGAAAACTCAGGAAGCACTGCTGGCTCGCAACAATGACCTCGTCGCTCTTAAAGAATCCTTGAAGAATCAAATTGAGGCTCTGGAAAGGGATAAGCTGGATGCGGATTTCTCCATGTTTCATAAGGTTGGCTTATAGCGTACTGCTGCTGATATTTTCATTAAACTTACCAGGTTTTACCAGTTTAAGGATATTCTCAACAGCAAGAAGCGTCGTATCCGCTATTTGACAATGGAAAATGATAGGCTAAATAGTAAGTACCTCGAATATTGTTATTATGGCACTACCAAATTTGTTAATACAACCATCTACAGAGGAACATGACGCTGCACAAGCCAAAAGTGATACCCAAGAGAACAAAGAGGCAGGTGTGGAAACAAAGGAATCAACGCCGCCGAAAAAAGAAGCCGTTAGGTAAGGGATATATGATAGGAACAGTCTTAATATCCATCATTGACATTTGCATATAGAGGTAGAAAACGCAAGGTTGATACCCAATCACTGACTACGGAAGAAGATGGTAAGTGGTTTGGTGCAGCATACACTGTAGTATTTTTCTCTAACGAGGTTACTGCCCTGAAAGCCAATGTGCCATCACAGGCCTCTGTTAAAAGCTCAGACTCATCCAGTGAAACCGATGATGGCGAGATTGATTTACCCCGAACCAAACGTCGAGTGATTGTTAATCAAGTGTAAGCCCATCAAGTAGCATCGATTATAGGTTATCATCATTAACACTGCACATAGTGGCCCATCACTCAAGAGATGAACTCGATAATAGACAAAGCAAGCCCGAGACCATTCTATTGTACATATCCTGTTTATAGCATATACTAGCTTCATTTACATTAAAGGGAATCATTTGCGTTTTGTTGGACATTATGAGTTTATTTTTAAACGATCCTTCAGCTCATGAATCAAATTGTTACGCTCTACGAAGATGCCACCACCTTGTGATTTATCCTTTACACGCATATCCTTGAGTCGCACTTGATTGCTATCGAGCTCATCTTGACCTATAATGACGGCAAAAGGGATCTGATCCTTTTCGCAAAGTGACCATTGTTTGTCAAGCTTTGGCTTGTTCTTATACATGAATGACGCCTTGATACCATGATCCCAGAGCTCCTTTGCCAAGCGCATTTGTTCCTTGATCAACCCACCGCAGACGGCCATAACGAGAACTTCAGTATCTTTAGATTTGATAGGTTGGTGTTGGTATTTGGCTGCGAGAATAGAAAAGATGCGTTCGACACCGAGCGAAACACCCACGCAAGGAACTTGTAAGCTGGGTTTTCCTTTTTTGTTGCGACCCACAAGCATGCCCACCAATTCATCATAGCGTCCACCCGCAGCAACAGAACCCACGCCACCCGCAGTGCTTTGAGGAGTAATTGCTTCGTAAATGACGCCAGTGTAGTAATCCAAGCCACGAGCAAGACTAAGATCTAGACGCATCTTGTCTTGAATATCCAGCACCTCAAGGAACTCGAACAATAATTTCATGTCGGCCAAGCCTTGTGCAGCCATTGCATTTTGTGTTAACTTGGTATCTCGTGAGAGCATGTCCAGCAGCTCTTGACCCCCTTGCAACTTGACATAATCGCCTATCCGGTCAGCCACCGTGGGATCCAAACCACGTTCCTCAACCATTTCTTGCTTGACTTGTTCCCACGGCAATTTGTCCAACTTGTCGACAGCAGCAGAAATGGATCGAATGCTTTCTTCTGGCACATGACATGCTTGAAAGATGCCATCCAAAATCTTACGATGATTGATCTTGATAGTGTAAGGTCCAATATCTAATGCCGTCAATGCTTCACACAAGATACGTAGGATCTCAGCGTCTGGAATCATAGGATCGTAGGTGCCAGCAATATCGAAATCACATTGATAAAACTCTCGTAAGCGTCCTTTGGTCATGGCTGGTTGATCGCGTCGATACACCTTGGCAATATGATATCGCTTGATGTTTTGATATTCTTTCCCGTGCATGGCGATGAAACGTGCGAATGGAACAGTGAGATCGTATCTTAATGAACATTGCTCTCCACCCTGGTCGGCAAGGTCGTAAATCAATTTGCTGTCTTCACCATATTTGCCGGCAAGGATCTCAGTCAATTCGAACACGGGCGTATCGATCGTCACAGCACCATGCTTTTTGAAGACTTGGGTGATAGTGGAAAACACTTGATCTCGAATAGCCATGTCTTTGTCAGTGTAATCCTTGGTGCCTTTGGGTGTTTTGAGTGTCAGTCCGCCTGACGTAGATGTCGTCAATTGTCGCCTTGGCTATATTCAATAAAGTGTCACTATACACTGCTATATTCGCAAGCCCTTATCCCATACTCTTCCACCATGAGCATACCATAGTTGCCGTCACAGTCCGAACATAAAGGAATGGTGAACGCCGTGCATGGCTCTATCATTTATATGTTGATATTCGAAATGCTGATAGCAGATCCACCGTAACTTACAATGGCAAGAGCATGTACAGATAGACCCGTGCTGCATGGCTTCAAACCTAAGGTAGACTGGGTGAATGGAAGCCGATTATGAGGAACAAGTGCGATCGTATACTAACGTCCAAACATGGTGTGTGCAGGGACAACAACCGAGACAACCACTCTGTGTTTTTACTACCGCCAATATCCAATCATCGGCATTGATCATTTGACAGGGCGAGACACCATCCACCAGTCATCGAGAATACTCTTTGTTCATGACAACCATCTCCATGGAGACGCTGGAGTACGACAACAGTGATGAGGGGTTTACGCTAAACGTATTATGTAAGCTACCACCTGAGTATCCTCCTCTTCATACAGCCGCTGCTCACTTTAACAAGTACCCAGGAATAACAAGAAATTGGATTATAGGCTGCACATACGATTATTCACATGGACCAGACATACGGCTATCATAGAAGCATTGGTCAAGAACTTAGCCCATCCTTGTACACATATTGAGAAAACAGAAACATCCGTTTTACATTCACCCAAAGGAGTCTGATTGGATCACATGGTTTGGACGCTTACTTGAATTACCCTATTTGTCGTTTGTTACACCACCTCTGTGATCATCCCTTCCTCTCCACCGTGTAAAAGATCATTAAAGAAACTTGAATTTTATTTGCTACCGATGACAGGAGCATGTTTTGCCTATACGCACACACACAAACCAGTGGGTGATGTCTAATAAATGAGCTACTACTACTACATGATGCATCATTAAACAACATGCACCTACTACGTGGCTCCAACATCACAAGATATACCAGGGAACAATGTACAACAGACAAAGACGATTTCTCCATGTGCTACTAATCCAACAGGGAAATCGGTATCCCCGGGCATGCTCAGAACCCTTTCCACCGCGGGAAAATTTAATGAGAAGAGTACAGACTATTGGGTGATAGGTGGCTGGAAAACAAGAGAAGGATGGGACAATGATACAAGAGATCAGGTATTACACCTGTTGACGGATCTATTTTTCTGGATGATAACATGTTGACCCGTTATCTTCGTTGATAAGCATTGTTACATGGTCATTGTAACATTTTTTCTTTACAAAGATGACCACCACGTTGATGCCATTGTTCTCATGATATCAGCTCTCACTACAATCCTTCGGGAGGTTCGGTACAACAAGGTACAAGAAAGGCTTTTTTTTCTCACACTCAAGTGGGAGTTTGGTGACAGCACTTGTTTTTGTTCTTTTGCGGAAACCAAGGAACACGAAAAGCGATACGCTCTGATTTTGTGTCACAATGAGCGGAGGAGAAATGCATCGTGTTTTGTGGAGACGCTCACCGATACCAGATCAGAAAATTCGTGTCGTTCTTTGATCTGCTCTCATGGCATGGGAAAAAAAAAAAAGAGATAGAAATGGTAGGACAGGGTACATTGGAGCATCATCATGGAGACACACGGACACATACACTGACAAATGGTGTGGCATTGTACAGCCTTAAGGATCCTGTGAGATTCAGGTAATCCAACAACCACCAACGGTGATTGTTGTGGCACAGGATCACGCACGTCCCTTCTCAATATTAATACCACTACCGTCATAACAATGCTCATCTGATACCTTTGATTGAAGAACATGGCCATATTGTTTCAGAAATCGAATGATGATAATAAAGCCTAGAAACGGTTGTCCTCCCACCATCATAGAACATAATGCAGAAATAAAAGGCAGGTACTTGTCACACAGCAGAATCAAAACGAGAAAAAAGATACCAGTAAGGTGTGCGCAAATCGGATCGCTGTTACACAATTCCCTCGCTGTGTGTGAGATCACTTTACACAAAGAGCCGCAAAAGCCCTGTGGGTTGCTAACTGCAGCTTTATTCATTGCTCAGCCTATCATTTCCCATATATATCTCAGAATGCAGATAGCCACATCCGTACTTTGATATAAATACAACTTTAATCGGGTGGATCAGGTATTCTTTTATCTCTTGCTCCACATTTTCCTTTTCTTCGTCTACCACACTCACCTTAATACGCGTACATGGAAAAGATAAAGGAAACGGTCATCTCCAAGTTCCAATCGGCCAGGAACACTTCCAAGACAATCAATGTTGAGGTGCAAATTGAGGAAAAGGGGAGCTATCCACCATGGGCCAAAAAGGGCGGTAACGCAGTTATGTTTGTCTGGGACAAATGTTTATGGGGCCCCTTCCGTAAAGGATGGCGATTTTTGGAGCGATGGACCAACCTCACGTTTTGGATCTTTACTGGCATTGTTGTTGGCATTTTGGTAAGAGAAAAACATCCATCTTCGGCAGTTCGATACTTACTACCATGCTTCATGCGCATATTTAGGTTGGGTACTTTCAACCAGAGTTCTCTCAAGAGATCGAGCCTCTTGGAACCGCTTTTATTCGTATGATCAAGATTATCGTCGCCCCATTGATTTTCTCCACCCTCGTGCTTGGTATTGCCGGTAAGTGGAAAATGGCATATTTGCCTATATATGTCCTTTCCTTACATAAACTCTCATCATTATATAGGCCATTCGGATGATATTTCCACTGTTGGCAAGCTTGCCATCAAGACCATTGTTGTATGTATTTGTTTATCTGCAAAATGGAAGGTACATTGCTAATATCGTGCATAGTATTTTGAAGTAGTGACCACGTTTGCACTTGCCGTCGGGTTGATTATGGCCAATTTGGTAAAACCTGGTGTCGGCGTGGTGTTGCCAGGAGACACCGATAACTCGGATGCATCAGACCTTGCAGGAAAGAGCGGCGAGATCACCTGGTACGGTGAAATGTTTATGATTATCCCTGAGAACTTTTTCATTGCCGCTTCAGAAGATCAAATTCTTGGTATCGTATTTTGTGCCGCCATGTTTGCATGTGCTGCTATCAAAGCAGACAAGAAATCGCGCGATGTTATGATCATGATTTGCGAGTCGCTTTCTCAGGTAGGCTCTGAGAAGACATAAGGGGTGATTTTGTATGCATAGGATTGACAAACTTTGTATAGGTGATCTTTAAAATGGTTGGTCTCATTATGAACTGTAAGTGGAATACAACAACAATGCTGCAAAACACTCACCACCTTGAATAGATGCTCCCATTGGTATTGGGGCTTCTCTGGCAGCCACCGTTGGTGCCAATGGTATTGGTGTCCTTGGCAACTTGGGAAAATTGATCGGTGCTTTGTATGCCTCACTCGTCATTTTCGTGGTCTTCATCTTGTTGCCAGTCATGTTGATTTGTCGCATCCCTATATTCGGTTTTCTGCGTGCGGTAGGCCAACCATGGTTGATTGCTTTCAGTACCTCTTCCAGTGAATCTGCTCTTCCTAAGGCCATGGAGAGAATGCGTGAGTTTGGATGTCCCAATTCACTCGTATCGTTTGTTATTCCCACGTACGTTTCTTAATATCGACATATGCATATGTCTATGTGGTACAGCGTGAGCTAAACGCCATTTTCTTTGTATTCTTTTATACAACAGGGGTTATTCGTTCAACCTTGATGGTACCACGCTCCATCTTGCACTTGCTAGCATTTTTTGTGCCCAAGCAGGTGGAATGAGCCTACCGATTGGCACACAACTTTCCATTCTTGGTACATTGATGTTGTCATCGAAAGGTGTGGCTGCTGTACCCCGAGCTTCACTCATTGTTTTGGCAGGCACCGTCGCTCAGGTATGATTGATTGCATATTCATTATGTGTGTGACCCCAATCTTAATTATGTCCTCATAGTATGGTCTTCCGATTTCCGCTGTCACCGTTATCATGGGCGTTGACGCTATCATGGATATGGGTAGAACCTCAATCAATGTCACTGGAAACTGTTTAGCTTGCTGTGTCATGGCTCGCACCGAGGGATCATTCCGAGGCCAACAGTGGAAAATGGAAGAGGAGGAACGACGAAGAAGAGCGTTGCAGGAACAACAGCCTAATACAGTCCTCCCCACCACCACTGAATATGAGCCAAAAGACATTCCTGGACACGATCAACAGCAGGTGGATGAACAAGTTGAGATCATGGTCCATAAAGGATCCAGTTCTACCAAGAGCTTTGATATTATCAGCCCATCTGGCAGCCAAAAGGACGATAACAAGGAAGGGCGATAAACATTATAACCACTATCTGCCATATATATATAATCATTGTACAATACTCTCGCCTTTTTCTTCCCTCTACGTTTCACGAAGTATATACAACCACTCCCCCCATAGCATCTGACAAAAGGATGTCTGTAACTAATAACGTCGATTATTCTATATAAAAACGTTTTGCTTGGAAACCAAATGAATGCGAATGTGGTGAGTGTGTAAGTGTGCATGTGTGTAAGAAAATGACTATACAGATATGGATATATACAAATGAAAGGAATGCTTGGCTACTGTAGTTGTATGGATCGATCAAGGTAATGGTGGTGGTGATTGGACCGGTGGGCTTTCTTCACGTTTTATCATGGCAACTATCACAGTAATATCATCCGCCTTGCCACCCTGTCACACGCATAAACAATATATACTTTAGTAACCTCCACGTGGTTTTGACATGTTCCGAATGGTATCCATCATTACCTGATAGTACATGCCCTCATGCATTGCTCTGCTCTGAAAAGGAGATGCCGGATTATTGATATCTTCGCTGACAATTTTGGCGCGTTGAGAAAGGGATTCTGATATCAATTGTGGGATGGATTGACCTTGTTCACAATCACGTATACAAGCTTGGACTTCTTCAAGAATTTCGTCGTCGAATAAATTATCGTATAAGCCATCCGATGCCACAATCAATACGTCTCCTTCTTCGATCTTGACTGAGAACTGCTGTGCGTCTGAAGGATAATCAAATGATGCTGTACCAAGCTGATAGGGAAAATTGAAAGAATGTTGCTGTTCTTCGGATCGAAAGAGGTAATCATCTTTACGAATGATGGATACACCACAATCACCCAAGTTGGCTACACGAAGTTCATCTTGACAAAGCATAGCAATACAAGCTGTCGTTGATCCCACAATATTCTATATATATGCATAGATATATATTTTAGTGTCTTGATTGTTCCGTTCACACGGGGTAAATTTCATCCTCCCCCCTCATTACCCCCTTTGTCTCCTTTCCATGGTACCTACCTCATTTTGAGCATCGAGTGATGTCAGGTGATAAGCATTCTCGAGGACAAGCACAGGATCCATCTTTTCTTGTTGCTGTACATGAAGAGGACGTTTGTTGCTGTAAATACGATCCAATTCCAATTGAGCGTAATGCATCAGCTTGCGTGCATAAAGAGCTGGATTGGCACCTAAATGGGGAAATTCGTGTTAGTCCCCCAAATCACCAACCATCATCATCCCAACAATGATTGATATACTTGCCAGCATGTTTTCTCCAGCCTCCTACGCCATCAGCAACGCCCAATGCGTCTCGTCGTAAAAAGTAAGCATCATCACCCACTTGAACACTGGTATAAAGAGCGTCTTCTTCAGGAGTGGATGTAGGTGCCTTGTCGCTCTTTGCAAACCCACTTGCGCCATGGTTCAGAGTGTAATAAGGCGGTGCAGGCGCCAATGCTGGATCGAAAAAGTTGATGACGTTGAGATGCGAACGATCTTGGTGCTGATGGGAAAGAATGCCAATAGTACGACGCCAAGTATTGAAACTGGTGGTACCACTGCCAACGGCACGACGACGACAGCTTGCCAAGACGAGCGTTCTTTGTTGAAGACAAACATGGCGTAAAAGCATCGGTATTATAGCGCTTGATATGCGATGGATATAGGTATGAGAGGGTTGTGGTGGAAGTAAAAGGTTAAAAAGTGCGGGGGAGGAGTGTGGGGGTATCGTAAGAAGCAAGAAAAGGGAAACAAACGGGAAACTGCAGAACGAAATTGTAGCAGCAGCGGCATGGTACGGCTATCTTTTCCCTTCCGATCTATGTCTCGCCACACACGCAGATTATGCCTTCTCCTCTCCCGTTGTGCAACCTTCATTGCTTAATATGATTATCGCTATCCAATCATGCATCGTGTCACACGCCAAGATAGGTATCTGTATTTGCAAAAGGAGTCATCTCTATACTTTATAACTTTGCACGGTCACTTTCTATAACAACACGCTCAGTCAAGTATACAATCTCAGGCACTACATCCAATACAACGGTTAGATCGTCCATTCATTCATACAATAAATATATCTCTTACCCAATGCATCTGGTTTTTCTACTGGTATCATATGCGAGCCATCCAACACTGCACTGCTAACATGATGAGAAAGTGCCTTGATATCTCCAGCTGTTGAAGCATCCGTGCTAATAAAAGACATCAGTATTTATTATAATCAGAGTGTTTGCGATACTTACAATGTGGATTTATCACCATGGACCATATGCACTGGCACAGTCACCGATTTAAGTGAGTTGAATGCAACAGGTGATCCATAAGCACCAGCAAGGTACACAAGCTAAACAAGCCAAGGTGTCAATTTTTCATAATCCCAATTTAAACATTTGTACAACATACGTGTTCTTCTTCCTTGGGACATTTCAGCTTGACAGTACCCTCTTCAGTGTCATAAAGTGCATATTGCTTCATGGATCGACGTTTTAGTGTATTATGCCAATCATCAGATGATTTACTTACCACAAAGTTTTGAAGCACCTCTGGATGCAAATCACGCCAGAAGGGTCGTCCTGAAAGTGATTTGAAGCACTCCTCACTATGGAACATTCTAGTTAATAGTTGAATTCACCTTTGATTGTCTCTTGATCTTACCGACTGGGCCATGTGTCACGTCTCTTTAGAGTGGTCTTTATAGCTGGGAAATTGGATCGAATCTTGTAAGGAACAAATTGCTTGGCAATGACTGCTTCCAGGATGCAGAGTCCATCAAATATATGCGGGAAAAAGAATTCGGCAATGATCCTATGGTGTTGTTGTCAATAAAAAGGCTTCTTCGCGTTGTTGTCATGGATACCCACATGGCAGAGCCACCAAAGCTGTGTCCAACGCCAATTACTTTATCGTAATTTTTCTTGAGACCCATCTCGTTGATGACCTGTACTGTATCCATGGCATTGTCAAGCCAGCCATCTAAGTTGCTGTGTTAGCTGATTTACACAAGTGATCTAGCATGTCACTTACATGTAGGGACATGGATATGATCAGCATTGAGCCGAGCCGAGTCGCCTTGGTTACGGGCATCCCAAGCATAAAAGTCAAACGTGGTATGTTGATAAGCAGGCAGCGAACGTAATTGAGTAGCAAAACGACGCATCAACGGGTGCATCATTTCCTTGCAGAATCCATTAGCATGGGACCACACGAATGCCAGCGATCGCTCAACGGGTTGCATAGGAGCAGGATATGTATGTTTTTCCACTGCAAGTCGTTGAACATCTGAACCTTGAGTAGCAGGATGCACAGGAATGGAGGTTGATAAGACGGGTTCAAGGCGTGTCATTGTAGGATGGAGGATATCAATGATTTACCCCACATTCAATGCTTTTATAGATGCAAACAATCACGTGGGTGGAGGAGTATCAACCAGCCGAGGGATTTCACTTAGTCATTTGTAAAGTCATCGGCAATTTGAATTATCCGACTCTTCTTGCACACACCAACTGCTCTTGAATGTCGTCCATGGCAGCACCACGCAAATTCTTTACAGAACTTCCCAAACTCAAGGTGCTAACACGTCCAGAAGATAAAAAGTCTGAAGTTACGGTCTATGTCAAAGGTAGGAAGGATTCAACATACCGTGTCTTTTTTTCAACTCTGACCCTGTTATCGATTGGCATCGTTAGGCTTTCTTGCACAAGGCGAATCACCAGAACGATTTGAAGATTGGTTGCACTCGCATCGGCTCCTTGTGCTCAGTCGACAGCATAACTGGGGCCCTGCAGCTTTAGGGTGAATACTACGGGTGAAGGAGGATATAGGTGGATCAATCGGCTTTGTCTCTGACACAACCAAACATGCATCATCATCATACATCATCACCATACGATCCTGCAGATACTCATGGCCATCTGGTTCGCCTCTTTCACAAATCCCAATACCATTTGCAACACTCGGATCCACTGCTTATCTCATCAGTCAAAACTGGAAACGTCTTAGCCATCTCAGGTTGCCTACTCCAGCATCCATTGTTGGTGCCGTTGCCATGGATGTGGGTCTCCATGCAGCTCGTCTAGCGTATCAATTCTCAACAGCAACACGTGAAAGTCATGAACGTGCAGAAATGTTGGCCTGGCGCTTACTTGATTTACGACGCAAATACGATACCCTTCGCATTGTGGGCCATTCACTTGGATGCAGGCATATTGTGGAAGCATGTTCATTGATGAGCCATAATGAAAGGTGAGAGTGGTGGTGGTGGCATTAGCTTATTTGGATACACAGAAAATCTCACTATGATACGATGCGTGATAGGCCTGATGCTATCCATTTGTGTGCTCCTGCATTGGTACAGCGTGACATTCTCCCTTACATTCAACCGAATACGGGTGGTCTTGGTCGACGAAAGACGGTCATTTATTATTCCCACAAGGATCTTACACTTGGCATCCTGCTTCGCGCTCTACTCAAAGGCGAACAAGCAGTAGGAGAGATTGGCATACCGGATATAGAATTAGATAAAACCGTAATCATGGTGGATGCAAGCTCGTCCTTGGGAGGATTTTATATTCAGGCACACACAGATTATGCTGATAAATTCCATTACTTTGCTCTTGCCAATAAACGCGTACTGCCAAACAATGATACAAGATAGAAAAAAAAAGTCGACTCTTGAATGCGAAGATATGGTATATGCCTAAAGAGCTGCATAATGTTTCAGACGTGTTATCGTGTAATCTTCGCAGATATAAGAATACTGGTTTATTGAATATGAGCAAGGGGAGAAAGAGAGCAAGAGAAAACAACTATGATGACCTATGATGAGCATTTACATTGTTAAAGTGCTCTAGGAGGGGGAGGGGGAGACCTCGATGGTTCGCGATGATCGTCTGCAGCATGTTGTGGTGGTGGTGGCGGTGGTGGAAGTGGGCTATCGCGTCTTGGAGGAGGAGGAGAACGTGATCGAGAACCATAACGTGGAGGTGGAAGTGGTGGTGATCTACGAGGCGAAAAAGAGCGTCCACGGCGAAGAGGACTACGTGGTGAACGACTGCGGCTTCTGCCACGAGAGGATCGTCGATGATGAGGACTTGGAGAACGACGTTCAAAACGCCATGATTGTCTGGGTGCATTCTTAGCCCACTATATACGCATACCAATATCAGAAGCATATCCCATTGACCATAGAATAAAATACATTACCTGTACACTGATCGTATATCCATCAACGCGTCGACCGTGCATCTCGTGGAAAGCGTCTTCGGCATCGCGAGTGTCTTCGAATTCTACAAATGCATAGCTACACGTTCGTTGTATTCCTTGATTAGCTTCCCATCAAGTCCTTGTACCCAATCTGCTTCTTCTTTGACACCTAACGCGTGATGCACTTACGGTTTTGACGAGTAGCTTTTAGGAGCAGGAATATCACAACGCACCAGACGACCGTATCTATGATACCACGCCACACCATTATCACATGCATTCAGATCAAGTTCGCCAATTCTGCTTTACCTTTCAAATTCATACGCGAGATCGCGTGCTCGTGTTCTGCTACTAAAGCCTGCAACAAAAAGGGTGGTTCTCATGGTTACAAAATGCAAAAGACCAAGATCTTGCACGCAGTTGTCATTTGAGGCATTTTGTTCATCCGCCAGGCAACCACGTAGTCCGATGCCCCCTCCCATATCATCTCTCGCTCTGTACCACTGCCACAATGACAGGTTGCACATACCATACTCACCCCTTCTGTCATCACTATGACAATACCTCATTATAACATAATCCACCTGTCAAAAAACGCGTCGGTGTAGTATAGTAGTAATGGTCCAATTGGCATGACAACACCACATTTCCTTAAATGAAAGATCAATAAATGCCATAGATTTGTTCATCTATTGAGACATACACAGATTCCCAACCAATGCAAGTAGTGAAAACCTATAGATCTAAATTGATGTGTTGGATCCCTGACGCATAATAAAACTTCCATCCTTATTGCTTGGCTGCGATTATACAAATCTCCCTTAAGGTTTTAAGGAAGGATGATGTCAATTCAATTACAAGTGAGGATGTATCAGCTTGGCACACAACTTTTCCCGTCATACGGCGATATCACACCTGGTAATCTGTATCTCCTTTCTCCCTCCTTTTGTATGCCAAGTGTGATCTACGAAAAGCTATCCCCAGTAAAGAAAAGATCGTATGCAGCAATAGCTACGCTGCTAAATCACATACCTAACGTGTGTTTGTCACCTTGTATACACACGTTCATACGACAAGCAATACCCCAAAGGAAAGTTCCATTCGGCAACGAGCGCAACTAGCATCTTTTTTCCAACCCTGTTATATATAGCACAATCACGACATGCCTTGAAGCTGTCGGTAGGAACATTACATTATGCACGAGCTTGTTGTGTAGCAAAAAAGAGAAATCTCAAAATAGCACAACCGAGCAGGACTATAATTATAGCATTGCTTTCTCTGGGGAACAGCTTTAAAAGGCGGTTGGTATGTGTGTGTGTGTGGGAGTATGTCAATTGTCTTGCATATGCTCGATCGGCCACCCCCGATACAAACACTAAGGAGAAGGCGACAAGGGTGAAATCATTCGCTATCATTATTATAATTGAATATCACTTTACTAGGTCCTTTACTTCCTCCATTGACAGTTATGCGGAGCTTGATATAATAGCAATTACCGATTAAGAAGGGATGTTGTTTACAGGATCAACGAATATGGTGCCATTTATGAACGCTAATAATCAACCACTTGCTCAGCGGCAATGGTAGATACAACGGCACATGCAACGTACATGCATGTGATTACCAATGTAACTCAGCATTGAGACTGCCGATACGTCACCATTAAAAGCATGGCCATGTACATTTATCGGCTGGCAATGCATAAGGCATTTGATTTATGGGTTGTCCACAAAGAAAATTGCAACATTTTAGGATTGTGGCAGTGTTACCACCTGGCTGTGATCGTTTACTGTAATATCCAAACACGGGAAAGGTGCAGCTATTTGTATGTTTGTTTATAAAGTCAATTTGTGGGCGTCGTCAGTGGCAACCGCTAAGTCTGTGGGCAGTCGAACATTCTTACTTTTACCGGGTTTCCAAGTCTGACAAGAAATTACCAAGGAGACAAGCTTTGAGCTGTTAGTATCCCTGTTGGTCGTCACTTTGAAAAGGGGAAAAGGGGAATGAATCCCAAAGACAATGAACAACGAAGGAGTGGAATTATTGCTTCAATAGTTGCCACCACTCAATAAACAAATGGAACATTGTAAACAATTCAGCACACATGACCTTGCTTTTTTTGTGATATCCTTCTTGGTTCCTTGTTGTTGTTGCATCGAGATTATATTACACATTTTGGTATCATCGTAATGAAGAAGATAGCGATGTATGTATTGACAGCAATGAAAACAGGTGATAGTACCTGACATAAAAACTGTAGTAATGATGATCCACATTAATTGAGTCAATACAAGGTGGCAAGGAGATAAGCCGGGATGAAGGGGAAAAGCTGATCCAGTTTGATCGAAGCTGCTCGCTTACCCCATTAGTAAACTTAACTCGCGTGGCTCGACGTCGCATAAAATGCAGCTCTTGTATGCAATCAAAACCGGGTTTCTAACTATTCAAACTTATTTTCTTTTTCCCTCTTTTCTTTCCTGCAATACGTTTTTGTCGTTTTGCGTGTATCGGTGTGCCGCGTGTGTCACTCTGTCGTTGTTGTTGCCTATTCACCACATTACTCACACATAAACAACATGCGGCAAGGTTTATTTTCACGGATCAGCAAGTTGTTATTGACCCGCCACCGCAACAGCAAGCATAATACTACGAAAAAGGCGGGTGATTGGCAACAACTATCTCCAGAGTCACCTCCACTTCCCGTTCTTGACCTATCATCACCAACATCATCATCATCGCCAAATACAACCACGTCGTTACCAGCATCAACCAAGGTATGCAATGCTTTTGAATCCATCGCTTTATTTCCACCCAGCCATTTTTCGCTGTTATCCTACCACCTCACCCACATTGACAGCACCTATTTGTCAACACACTCACATCCATCTCTCGCAGAATAAAAAAAAAACTGAACATTGTCTTCTTTTCAACAGCGTGATATTATTGTAAAGAGATCATCTTTTCCCAATACTGCTATATACGATCCACGTCAATCTCGGCGGCTGTATACTATACCCGAAGAAGCAGAGACAATGACCATAACCACGACGACAACTACAACGCCTTCATGCAGTAGATTACGGGATGGACAACAACATTGCATGACCGATAATACCACCAACAACATTAATACCAATGGCAACATCCCTTCTCCAACATCCCCAGACGATATACTTTACCAAGCACCAAACGAATGGATCAGCGCCATGCAGCCGGTGGATGAAGATAGTCGCTGTGATAACCAGCTCACAGGGGATGAACCACGTTGTCAACTGCAAATGTCTCAGCGAATTCAACGTGCATACCAATCGCATCAACGTAGGAGTACAGGCAACAACAGCCATCTTGTATCAGTAGCAGCAGCAGCACGCACGGAGCTCGATTACGATTGCCATGACAACATAACAGGTTTGCGGATCACATGCCCTTCAGGTGCTAGCGAGTACTGGCCACTCCATGGGTAAGTTGGGGTGAGAAAACCTGACGACCTAAAAGCCAAATGAAACTTTGAGCTTACATACATTGCATGTAGAAATTCGCAATACATCCCTCCCGAAGTAGCCATCCAAGGGATCTACCACCCACAGCTTGCACAAGTTTGGATTATGGGCGTTTGGCTCTATCGCATGCTTGTTGGTAAATATCCCTATGCTGCTTCCAATGATCGCAAGCTGTTTACCAAGATGGGTCATGGCGACTTTACTATACCTTGTCATCTTTCAGAAGGTAATTATACGAGTGCGTGTGTATGTGATGGAAAAGTCAACCAAGCTTACATGTGCATGCCGCTATATACATGTGTATATATAGACGCCAAGGATCTTTTACGGCGAATGCTTGCTCCACACCCTGGTCGACGAGCATCGTTAGACTTGGTCATGTTCCATCCTTGGCTCAAATCTTGCTCTAGTCATGATACATCACGGCGGCAGTCAATGGAAAGCATATCAAGCTATCGTCGCCATTGTACATCAAGGCATCACCATAGTAATAATATTCAAGCAGCACCTAACAAGTCATTTGCTGTGACCAAGGCTGTAAAGTTCTTAACGCATGGACCTTATCCTCCACCTAGACGACCGTATCGGGAGCTGGCTCTCCTTGGTCAACGAGCTTCTTCTACTGTTATATAGTCATCATCATCATCATTAGCATCATTAGCATCATTAGCATTAATTCTCATCCCCGTCATCTAGTGTGATGTAGCATCGTATTTAGTTCTTACATTAGCTGCATTTGTATCATTACCTTTCTTGCATAATACACCTGGGACGAAAACAGCTAATGTTGGAATCCCGATCAATTCCTGTGTGTGTGCGTCTTCTTTCCTTTTTCGATACCCCTTCTTTTTAACCACTGAACCAACATGAGTGACCCTCCTCGAACCAGCCCTCCAGAACGTAAGGGTCGCTCTCGTGAACGCAATGTCAACCTCCTCAAATATTATGGTATCAGTGGATCAGCTGCAGGAGACAATCGCCAACCTCTCGATATTGGTAACGAACAAAGTGATGACCACAAAAGACCAACTCCATTGACATTCCATGGGTAGACAGCGACACATTTGAACCCAACAAGTATTTTTCTCGGTTACTCAAGGAGAAGACGCTGAGTGGTCTTATCAAACGCGATAATGAACTGGTGGCAGGTAAGGAGAATGGGTGTATGACAAGGTAGCAAGTTGCCTAATGGTACTCTTATTGTAGAGATTCGCGAGATTGACGGCGATATGAAGACGTTGGTGTATGAGAATTATAGCAAGTTTATTAGTGCCACGGATACGATTCGTAAGGTGTGTATAGGATAATAGCTATTATGGGATAATGAATGGGTACTAATGATATATGTGTAGATGAAGTCCAACGTCGAGAGCATGGAATCGGAAATGAGTCGGCTTAACGACAGTATGAACAGCATCACCCAGCAGTGCACCAATATCACCAATGCCCTTGGTCCAAACCGAGAAAAGATTCAGCGTCTTACCAATGTTCACAACCTCCTCAAGAGATTGCAGTTCATCTTTGAACTACCGGATCGTCTCGGGCGGTGTCTAGCGAATGGTCATTATGCACAAGCTGTCAAGTATTACACAAAGGCAAAACGTCTCCTCAATCATTATCAGCACCTGTCAGCATTTAAAGGCATTGAACGTGACTCAGAGACGATCATCAACAAGATCAGGGATGAGATCTGGAAGAATGCAAAACAACCGGAAAGGAAACTGGATGATATGGCAGAAGATATGCGTCTTCTTTTGCTTTTACAAGAGGATCCACCCAAGCTATGGAAGGAGTATCTTGATGTGTAAGTGTGCTGGATGGATAGATGTGATGGACGTTATATTGATAGGAGGTTTTCATATAGGCAAGTGGCAAGACTTAATACCTGTGATGCAAATGGCGTAGATTCGGTGGATGAGCTCACATCAAAAGCACTCATGCCTCTCGAGGATACAGCCAAGCACTTTGAATCGCTATTCCTGAAACCTGTGTCGACCGAAGAAGAAGCATCTATACCATATGTAAGATTTTTTATCTATCAGTGTTCTTTTTTCCCACAAGTGAATGCTCATGGATTAACTATATAGGACAAGGATCAGGCGAAGAATGACCTTATGCAAGCTATTACACCACATATCGACGCATTTTTCCAAAAGGCTTCCGAGTACACAAAATTACAGGTATGAAGTGGGTAGCAATATATGATGATCCGCTTTATTCATTTGATACGTAGACAACTAGCATGGATGGACAACAAACGTTGGATCAGATCAAGCATTTACACAACCTTACAGCCTCAGTATCTGAAAACGCAAGTGCATTGGTGCGGCTGGCCGCTATTGACAAGAGAATGCAGGCGCTTATGGATGAGCGTGAATCAGGATTTATTGACGGTTTAATGTTTACATCGGTGGATCAACTAAAAGGTTAGTGCAAAATGAAGGAAACGACGCTAGCCGTGTGCTGATAAAATTTATTAGCACGGATGACCCGACTGGATGGTTTCAGCTTGGATACAATCGAGGGAATCAGTACAAACAAGAACGCACTCAATGATTTCATCTACGACACCGCATCATGGCTTATACAGCATATAGAAACTGAGTGTTTGGGATCACTACGCAACATGCTGGATACGTTGACCCCTGAAAGCCAGCCGAATTTCTTGGTGCACATAGGCCAAAGCGTTGAAAGAATGTGGCAATCATTGCTTGACACTATTTCGGTAAGTAGAGCACGTGAATTGGATCAGTCTCCCTTATTTTTTTCCTGCATGCTGATTGATTAATTTGTGGGCGGTCATTGTAGGGTGACAAATTGGATAACGACAATGCTGTCAAATTGATCGTTGGCTCCCGCTTATGCTATGATTTGGCCGAACATATCATCCCTGAAGTATACAGCAACCTCCCTGGAAAGGATGCAGCAGCAGCAGCAAATGATGATGAATCAAGGGAGGACGCGCATAACATGATGGAGCAGTACATACACAAAGGCCAAAGCCTGTTGAATAAGCAAACGATGCAAGAAGGATTTCGATTGACATTGCTGATACAAAACCAGTATCTTCGAGCGGATCGATTGGATGGCAAGCCTGAACGTGTGTCGCAAGCTTGGGTGGATGCATTCGAACGAGTGCGATACATTGAGCAATTGGTTGAAACCGTTTATCCGCAGACACCTTCACCAGAGGGCAATGGTGGCGGCGGTACTGAAATGTCAGACATGGATTATGAACATCGCTTTGGATCAACAGCCAGTGAAGGCCTTTATACCCGACCCACTCAATCTACCCACAGCTTGACAACCACATCATCCGAAACGCCAGGCGAAGTGACAGGTCTCGGCATTATTCCCAAGTTTGGCTATGACATGACTCAAAATATGATGAGCAACATTGATAAATTGTTTGCTGAGCGAGTCGACATTTATCGATCCGTTGATCCAACTCCAGTGGGGGTATGCGCAGGCGTGCTACGCATGTTGCTAAAGGCGTTTTTGGAAACCGTACGACAAATGCGTCTCAAGCAGTCCGATTACCAGCAGCTGCAACTGGATGTCGAGTATCTTCGGTTGATGATGTGGCCATATACACAGCATGACAAGTAAGTATTTGTATGTGGAATAGTAATACGTGTAGTTAACAGCATATTATTAAGCAAATGGATGAGCTCTATGCTGCAAGAAATTATCTCTGGTGCCCATACACGGTGTGAGACGCCTAAACCACTTAATCCCGAGGTGAGCATGACAACATCATACGACAACATTGAAACGTATTATTAATGGGTTCTTCAATAGGATGTGGAAAGCATTTTATCATTAGTAGTACCATCTTAATACATAAATATATGCTTGTGTGCATGGGGCCAATACACTGTCAAAGTCTCGCCTTTCAGCCTAATATAGTGTACCTTTTTTTCTTTCTCAGACCAATGCGTGCGTTTGGCACCTAAAATGGATGGTATCGCTTTTATTGTTGCGCACCACCTTTCCTTTTTTCTTTCCTTCTTTTCCTTTGTTCATATTACCGTTCCTTTTACATTGACGCGACAAGATGATTAAGAACTTTGGAAAACTGAAACAGGTACGCTGATCTGGGTTTGGATGATGAGCAGACAAGACGTGTTGTTGCTCATCCCGTCGTACCACCTTTTATTAACATATAACAACATAGTGGACAGGCGAACGCCTTGGTGCTGCTAAAATGACACTACAAACGGAGGATTTTCAACAACTCGAAGCTGACACGGAGCGTAAACGCACTGGTTTTGAAAAGGTGTACTCGGCATCTGAGCTTGTTCATGGTCAGCTATCCAAAAAGAAGCCATCACCAGAGGACGGCAAGACCAAAATATATCCTATTCAGGCTTGGGGTGAAATGTGGAGCAATCATGGCATGGCCTTCTCGGAAGACTCGCCTTTAGGTAAGGAGCCTAGTGCATGAAAAGGGATATGGGATCATGAGAAAGGCTCTGTTCTCAATATACCTGGCAACTTAGGGGCTGCATTGAGTAACCTTGGTGAAATCGAATCGAGAATTGCCATGCTACAAGATGAGCTTTCCAGTATTATCAAGGATGATTACATGGCTACGCTTGAAGTTGGATTGCATGAATACAAGGAATATCAGGCACTACGAAAGAAACTGGAATCTCGACGCTTGGATTATGATGCCAAAATGGGAAGATTGCAAAAGGCCAAAAAAGAGAAGCCTGAATGGGAGCAAGAGATGCAGGCATCGAAGCTCAAATATGAAGAAACCGAATATGATTTGATCCAGAAAATGGTTTACTTGCAGGATTATGAGGTAAATGGGAATATCATTGGTATAAAACACGCGTGTCTCACTTATTTGACAACTTTTAAAAAGGACACTCATTTGGAAGCATTACGTCGTGTGCTTGAAGCTCAGTTCACATACCATAGTCAAGCGACCGAGCTGTTGAACAACATGAGATCCAACTGGGACAACCAAATCAAGACTCTTGCGCGACAAACAGCACGTAGCCCTTATACCAATGGCAGATCAGTATCCGCCAGCCCTGCCAGCACACCGCTCTCATACCAAAATGACGATTACTTTTATGGATCAGAAGGAGGTGGTGGATTGTCTACAGCACAACAACGAAGACCTAGCGTACGTCAAGGTAGTCAAGATAGCCTTGGTCTACATGCTCCACGTCGTGTGCCTAGTTCAGCATCTATTCGCAGCACAAACAGTGAACCACGACAACCTCCTCCTATGCCTCGACGTCAATCACAACATCAACCAGGTAGAGTGTATGCGTATTGTGTATCCCTTTATGCAAGACTTAACCCTTATTTTGTTTATTAGCTACACGACGAAGGAAAGCAATGTATGATTTTGATGGTGAATCCCTTGAGGAACTCTCTTTCCGTGCTGGCGATGTGATTACTGTGGTGGAAGAAGTGGATGAAGGATGGTGGCTCGGTGAAGTTGAGCATATTGGACCCAAACGTCGTGGTATTTTCCCTGTCAATTATACGGAAGAGATCACTGCCCATCGTTCACCACCTACACCTGCTCGCCCCGTGATTCATGAAGAACCCCACGCAGAAGAGATTGCACAAGACCATTATTATCAACAACAACAACAGCAACAGATTTATTCACCACCTCCACCCGCACCACAAGTTCAAGAAGATTCCCCTTTTAGTGATCATCAACCTTCTGCTTATACATCACCACCAAGACCTGTTATGCCATCTCGCTCGAGTTCATCTGTTAGCACTCCACCCATGCCTTCTCGTAGTAGCACGTATGTTCCTTTGGATACAAAGCCTACAGCAGCTGCTCAAGCAAGTCGGACTCCTCCACCACCACCAGCTTCACGTGTATCTCCAAGTGTCTCTAATTCCACTCGTCGTCCTCCACCTCCACCCGTCTCATCATCTTCTCCACAACTATCAACCAGTGGATCCTCCATGCGACTTGGTCCACAAGCTCATGCAAGAGCCGTCACCCCTGCAGCTACGACGATAAATGCGGATGTCCCTGCCCAGCCCAATTGTCACGAGTGTGGATGTGATGACTTTAGCCCCAACGTCTTCAAAAAGGGTCATTGCAATAATTGTTTCCATAAACACCAGTAAATGTCAAATAAACCTTCCTTGTTCATCCTTTTGATCACGTGCGAAATGGGGTGTTGTATTCATGAAAATTGATATATAGTTGACTATTTTGCTCCTTGTTCCCGTGCTTGTCGTCGTTGTTTGACATCCCAATTGTATACTCGTGCAGTGTCTTTAGAATAATAATAACCCACTTAGTATCCGTTAAAACCCATCCATCCATTGATTGATACTTACTGACTTCCATGGTCGTGATTTGATCGCGCAAAAATTCCAGATCCTCGATAGTGTTCTTCAAAGACGTCTTTGCTGTTTCACATTTGGATGACAATAAATCCTTGGCTTCATCAAAGGTATATTCAAGCATGACATTGGCCTGTCACATAATCACACGTTACCATCCAATCATTGCAAATCCCAATAGCCCCCTCAGCAATCACTTACGCCCAACCAAAGATACACCGTGCCAGATGGCTCGACCTTGGCCTTGCAATACAATGTATCATTCAATTCGTAATCCGTGTACACTGGTTCACCGCCCTGCTGTTTCTCAGTCAAAAACTCGACCATGGCAATCGTCTTTTCGATTTCTGGTATCTTGTCTTCGAGCACTTTACGGCGTTGTAACAGGTTGACTTCCATAAACTTGTATTTGCTGAATGGAGTATATGAAATGGTGTGAGCCTTTGGGTCGTATCGATGGGCGTGTCAAGTACCTGATGGCTTCTTGGAATTTACGCAAGACAACCTCGGCAGGTTCGGCATCGGATACATAGTCTTCAACGCGTTCCTACAATGCGTATTCGATTTCAATGAATAAGCTGCTTTACTGAAATAAAAGGTGATAGAACATACAACAAAGGGAGATTTGGGGATACCCCGAGGATTGGTGTCCATCTTGGCAGCCATGTTGAATAATGTGGAAAGAAGAAAGAGAAGAGCGGCGGATGCCAAAAAATGTGAAAGACGTGTTGGTGATACAAAAGGAGAACTAACTCAGTGCTACTGATCTAATGTACTTTCTTGACAACTCTCAAGCCATCATCTTTTTGACCCTTCTTAAGTGCTAGACCAATCTTGTTTTCAACAGGGTCAAATGTGGTATAGAAAAGATTAGTAAATGCTGTGCCGAGGATCCAGTCGCGATCTGATTGACCACGGGCAATGCGTGTTGCACAGCAGTCTCTCTTAGCATCAATCACACGTGTCCAATATTGGGCTGGAATCTCGACTGCATAGTCACCAAGATACAACTTGAGACGAGGCATCTTGTGAATCTTGCTACATTTAACCTTGTATGTTTGAGTGCTTTCTTGGAATTTACCACCGAATACTTTGTGATAAATATCAGCTTGGTCAGCTGGCATCGATATCCAATGCTGTGAAGTGCTAATGGATGCAACAGCTCCTTTCTTTTGTTCCATCAATAGCTTCTGGTCAAATCGAACAAGGGAAATTGGTACATCCCAGCTGCCGGTTTCGCTATCAGCCAAATCAATATAATGGACATCGCCCTTAATGGCACTCTTATCGATGCCACCTGTGTATATGCGTAAACAAAGGAGAATTAGATACATAAACAAAAACAATGAGTGGCATATTATTTTTGCAGCACATACCAAGAACAAGATAACCTGCTGGTTCCTCAACATTGGTACGCTTCTTGATGAATCCAAAGCCGCCAGATACAATATCATCCCATAAAGATGGATCTTCCGTGTCATTAGTTTCTTCGGCTGGTACTCCTGTGGTGGGTGTTCCTGTAACATTGCTGCTGACAGGAGGAGAAATGGTGTCGGTGGGAGTGCTGATATCAGATGTGGTTTCATTGTTATCATTTTCAGCTTCTTGCTCATCGCCATCTCCGTCATTCTCTGTAGAGACACCTCCACTTTGGTCGAAGCCATTGTCACTCTGGGAAGTAACATACATGCCAAATTGTGCACTAGTCACAAAGCTTGACTGATATGCGTTGGTGACAAAGGCTGAGGAACCAAGGACTGCACGGCGCATGATACCTATTATATGATCTCTTGTTAGTCACCCTTTTCTTTAATGGTTGTAACGTTCTTACTCTTTGCCGTGCTTGAATAAAGAGTGGTTTTGTTAAAATCGACGTCTCTACCCAAACCAAGATAGCCATCTATCCAAAAGTGAGAGTTAGTTTTCAGTCATCTAAAGGAAAAGAAACCATGCATACCAAAACCATGGTCAAATCCTGTCATTCTATAAGCGCCACCAAATGGCATTGACTCGATTTTCATCCCACCAAATTCAACAGTGTCGAGGTAAACGGTGGTTTCAACGCAAGCATCGCCATATTTAACCTTGAATTTTTCTCCGGTGGACACAGCAGATTCAGAACGACGAGCATAGTAAGTGCAACGATCCAAGCAGTTTTCGCTCTTGCACTATCACATACAACATCAAAATGGATGAGTCATGATCGTACCAAGGGTAGGCGGTTAACAAAAAAATAAACATACACGCGATCCTCGCACCCAAGAGTAACCGGTATCTGCAAAGGATACATAACGCATGTGAGTTTTAGTCGGCTGTCAATTCATTGTCTAGTGACCATGTTGACTCCTTTCTTCCCCTTTCCCCTTTTTCCTCCTGTCGTCTTGTGCACATACACACACACACACACTAACTGAGCCCTCTTACTCACTCGTATCGAATGCCATGGTAAATTCTTGCGGAGGTGTACCAATAAGCACCTTGCCACCTAGCTATATAATGGAGTAAAAAAGGAAATTGGTATCCATGGCAACATCTTTCGTTTGGGTATATGTGCTGTATTGGAAGGGGTATTCGTACCACGCCATTATCAAGTTGTTCGGCATCAGCTTTTACAAAGCCGTCGTTGTTGTGGCGGCGGAAAAGAGGAATGGTAGTAATCGGATCCGCAAATACTGTAGTGGAAGCTGTCAAGTAGACAGCGGCGGCCCAAATCAGCGATTGACGCATAATAGGAAAGAAAAAGTAAAGTGAAAGGAAAGGATGGTGGTGAAAGATGAAAGAGAAGGAGGGATATACAAGGTTAAAAGAAGCAGCAAGAAAAAAAAAGTTGGATCTGGGTTGACCTATATCATTTTTCACGTCCCAGTGATCTACTTGTTGTGGAAAGAGGTACACAACTATTTTTTCGATTGCATACGACCACTTGCTCCGCCAAAAGATTCCTTTCTTGCGGTCGAGGTAGCACACATTCAATATCAGCCGCGATATGTGACCATATCGTTTTGAATGCTCTGCGGGTGCTATACATTGTCTTGAAAGGAAACGGATAATAGACATGGCCCATCGTGGATTGCACCATAGAACATGAAGAAAATGAAATGAAAACATTGGCCTGTGTATCTTCAATCCATGGAACAACATGACAAAAAAAGCATCAACTGGCACGTGCACCCAGGCCAATAAGCATCATTGCAGCAAAGAAATCGCGGAAATCGCAGGAGTCCGGACAAGGAAACCAGGGCTTTGGTTGCTCATTATCTCCCTGCCACTTTGCAGCAACACCACAGACAATGCATTATGAGCATGTTTTCGGATCCTGATTACCGAGATGATTATCAGCAACAAAAAATCCCTACCCATGTGCTTTTACAAAATGAGGAGAAAAAACGAATGTATAACTGTCAAAGACGAGTAGGAGACGGTTAGCGGTGTCACAGATTATCTCAATATAGCATGACCCATAAATGAACTAATAGATTGCACTCAATGGCCATTGTTCATGCCATCAATGATAGAAAGAACGGATCCACGATACCTTTTTATGCCACCCGCCTTTTGTTAATGGTATTTATTATTGGCGCACAGCTACCACTACTAGTTTTATGTGCTTAAAAACATGTCGGATGTCTATGTAACCTATAGCTTACCGATTCCCGAGATAGCAAAAAGGTCGATGAGTGCGTGAATAGCTTGAACTTTTAGCATGGTAGCAGTAAGCAGCATTTTACTGGATATACGTGCTATCAACGAGTCATGTCTCGACCACAAAAGCGCATTATACAGCTTTAGAATCCGTATCTATGCAGTAGATGATTGCTCAATCCCCCATTTATAACTTAGAGATGGCCAATAATAGTATCATGCAAAACTGATATCAATGATCCAGGTACCTTTGGTGAAACCAAATACCATAGCGGACGCTGACTACAGCTTACATCAAGTTTCACGTGAATGGCAGTAAATTTATTTGGGTAGACTCTGTCGAGGGATATGTATCCATCATCAAAATTATAATTGCCCCAAGTTCTCTTTTTAAATTGGTTGATTCAGCCACGTAGCCTTATGCCATCACGATCCAGCAGCAGCAGTGGGTAATACCTCCAAAGCACTAAACCCCAAAGAGCATCCAATGGGCTTATTTCAAGTACCATAATGCAAATTCAGATAATGCGCTATTGTAATAGCTTGGTTATAGATGCAATTGAACGTTACCACCGATGTATCTGGATATGCATACTAGCCCCCTTGCAGTATGTTTCATGTAATTTCGTTTAACACACACACGAGGATAGATCTGAAGTATACAAAAATAGCGCTTGTTACGCATCACAAGTCGCCACAGCAAACAAGGGACACCCCTAGTTCTCGCAGCGACCCTAGCGGATCAAAGAGCCCCAAAGGCGACAGATAAAATGACGACAGGAGAGGAAAAGGAATATTGAATCCGATCCATCCGAAGCGGCTGATCAATATGCATGGGAGATTGAATGTATTTGCACGTCCCTGGAAACTTGCATGACACATATTGGGAGCACATATTGGGGAGCCACAGCCATGTAGGATGCAGCAACAAGTATACAGCAGAGAATCACGGGTGACAATGGGGAGAAAACTAAGAGAATGTACAGCTGTATTCCATACCCACATTATCATGTGCAACAAATGACATATGTTCAAGGAGAAATCTGCTCTCAAAGCAGTTTTTTGTGCTCTTTGATCTTTAAGAAGATGCACACAGGAGAGGCAAGGAGGTTGATTTTGGGGGTTGATTTTACTTTTGTTGGATCTGCACACAAGGTGGTAAGCGAGGTTGATTAAAGGTGGCCTGAATATAAAGTGCTGATTGCCCCTTTTTTGTGTTTTTTCCTTCCCTTCCTTTATCAAGTGAGCAATATGAGCGTTCAGGCAGCAGTGGCATTACTTAACAAGAATGCAACGGGCTCATCTAGTGGTGCGTGCAAATCATCATCACAAATTGCACCATCCTCACCCCCGGTGAAGTTGGCGAACCCTTGGAGGAATAGCAATCCCACAGACAAAAAAGAGAGCAACGCTGAATTGAAACGCATTCGTACGACATCGGGTGGTGGGGTTGCATCCATGCTCAACAAGTTTGATCAACAACATGCACGTACCACCACCATCACAAACAAGGCAACAATGACTCAACCTAATACCAACAACACCACTACCATTAATACAAAGACGTCATCATCATCGCTGAACAAACGAACAACAGCCACACAGTCAACGTTAACGTCTGATAATAAGGATCACAGGGGCGACAAAATTGACGTAATAATCAATGAGTTGACGTGCATGTATGAAACTATCATGCAGCAATATCAAGCAGCGCAAACCACGATTGAACAGCTTCAGACCAAAGAGGGAATGATTATTACCAAAGACAGCAACGTTATGTCATCCCAGATACGTGATTATGAAATACGCATTCAATACTTGAGCGACAAGTTGGAGCATATGTCTCACGAACACGATGAGCTCGAACAGCAGCTTGCTGCCTATCGCAGCAGCAACCAAGACAATAATGACCACCACCTTGAAGATGCCAGCAAACAACGCCGTATCACTGTTGAGACCAATACTACTCGTAGTGACCAACCTGACGATTTTTGGAATTGCCTACTTGACACCTATGACAAGAGCTCTGTGAGTACGGGTTGTACCTCAGCGAGAACGAGCAATGAAAATGACGAGGAGACTATGAGTTGTGATAAGGAGGCTGTTGTTACAGTTGACCATGAGCAGCTCCTTTCTATCAAGAAACAAATGTCGGCACTCGAAAGAGGGGCACATATGATGTTTGAGTTACAAGCTGGTGAGCTTGAAAGCGAACGCATTCAAACGAGAGCCCTTACTGAGGTTGTGCGCAAGCAAGACAAGTTGATTGCTGCACTTGAATCTCAGCTATCCAGCAAGCAGCGTAGCGATGATCAGCTGCTGCTTCAGGAACAAATGGAGTTGCAACGTATTGAATTGGAAGATAAACGAGCTTTGCTGGCAAGGCTTTTGGATGAGAGAGAGGATTTGCTCAAACGTACCAGCACCACCACATCGCCACCTTGCAAGACACCAAATCGCAGTAGATCGGCTTCAGTGCGTTCATCCATTGATATTTTATCAGAAATGTCGAGAACAGACTCAACTGGTCATCCACTTTCTCGGGCATCTTGCTCATCTTTACGACAACAACAACAACAACAACAACAACAACAACAACAACAGCAACAACAACAACTTGCCTCGACACGATCCTCTTTAAGCACATCACTTCATCTTGGTCGGTCCACACCACCACTCACAGCACCACCTCGTGATCCTTTACCACCACTACCTGCACGATCCTCTGTTGTTCAAAGCTCTACATCCATATCCACATTATCACCTGCATCCTCATGGTCATCGGCTGACTATGCAGCTATCAAAGCACAGGATATTTGCAGTAGTACGGTATATCGAGAAACCACACCACGATCACCATCACCAGCTTGGCTTGATCATCCACCACCACACCATAGCATCATTGCCACCATGCCATCTTCATCATCATCACCCACATCGCCGCCACCACCACCGCCTCAATCATCCACCACCAATATCAGTCGCCAGCCGACAATCAAGCTATCTAGAAAGAGTACTTCTAATAATAATAATTCGGCCTTTTGGAAAGGTTGGAAGCATCGTTTGGGCTCTCGATAGCGCGAATGATGTCTTTGATGTAAAATAGATAGCCAAATCTCGTGCTTAATTATATCACATGTTTGATCACTTTTCATTGTCTTTGGGTAATATCATGTCATCACCATCATCATCATCATCCAATCGTCTTGTTGTTGTCATCCCCAAGCTGCCATCGTGCAGTAATTTATTATGAGTTGACCATCTGTGCTAAATGACTATGAGAGGAAGGATGTTAGCTAGATGCCCTCCTACCGTATCCACCTCCTCGCATACATTACCTTGAATAAACTCCCCATGGTCTCATCGGGTGCTGGCGCAAATGCACTATTGATGTACACATACTACAAGATAGTGTCAAGAGTCATGCGACAAGTATATATCCATATCCATACACTGCTTACCAAGGGATCGATGTCCTTGTACTTTAGCTCTTTACGTAAAAAGTTGATCACACGCTGAACGGTGAAGGTGGCATTGACTTTTCGATAAGGTGTCTTTAGGATAGGTGCGTTGCCAATAGCTCGAAAGCGAAGGATCACTATATAGAGATCACTGCTCATTAATAAAAGGAGGGGCCTGCCATTTGACCCAATCCAATATTACCCATGGTGGTGGAATCTTCCTGTTTATGCTTTTCGATAGCTTGCTCAAAAGTGAATGGTGGCGTGGTGTCTTGGTGTGATTCTCTTTCGGGTGTTGGTGTGGCCATAGTAAGGGAAGATACGATTGCCCAGCGCTTTCCTGCAGCTCCACTTATTCCAGCACAGACACAAATTGTTTATTTCGATCGTCAAATTTACTAGCAATATTGTTGTTGTTTATGATTTCATCACTATCCAAGATATTGACTTCACAAGTATATGATAATCTTTGGCAAGAAATTGTTGTAAATCGTCGACGTTGGTTGTCAAGCCCGCATAACCAAGATACACAAGAAAGATATGCATCACGGAAGAATTCAAATACTCGATCAGCTTTTGCGTCGTTCCATCGGTTCCTTCAACTGCTTCAACTCCATTGTCGTTCCTGTTGGCAAGCTTTTCATTGGAAGAAGATGGGGCAGAAGCATATACAAGATCAACCAAAGATCGATCCTGTAAATTGTTGGCCATCTTTCGGAGTAGTCGAGTGCGATCATCAAGCGATTCTTCACCTTTGGATTTCCTGGCATAGCCTATGACTTTGATGCCTTGCTCCTTTTGTTTCCGCAGATACTCGTGATAGCCGAATCGATACTGCACAATGTCCTTGATTACCAATTCTAATAAAATAAACCAATCAGTCACATAAGCCTTTTTTTATATGTATCGCACAACCCCCTTTCCCCACCATGTATCTAAGTCTACTAGCGCGTAAATCGGTTTGTCTTACCATAATATTGTGGTTTCATTACATCAAGTTCACGATGTCGCTGTGTCGAAGATCCCTTGCATGTATCTATGTCACCTATAAAGGAGTCTCAATTTCCCGTCAGTTGAAGCATCCTTTTAATTATAGTTATACCTACCCCAAAGGGCTCATCAAGGAACACAGCCAAAAGTTATTAAGCACCAATGAGCACTTCAAGTGGTAAAGCAATGATGTGAGCTACAAAAGATATTATTGCATGAATACCTTCATTTGGGGATCACATAAAGACTATCCTTAAGACTTACCAAGGTCATTGATGTATCAAGTAGAAAGAAACGCGTATGATAGCGTCGGTGCAACAGCCTTTTTTATATGTGAGTGGGCGTGAGAACTGTTGTCATGATGGATCAAACTGATAAAGTGGTCAAGCATGAATCGAAGTGATGGAAGATCAACAGCTGATAAATCCACCTGCCACTTAGAAAGGTGATTTTTTGTAGGTGACATAAGTATGTCCCCCACTCTTCCGTAAACAAATCAAACATTGTAGTCATATACCCTCATACTAGAAACAACGGCTGCTGAATAAATGCTGCGTCTTGGCAGATACTTCGGACAATGTTTTATGCATGCACTTTAGCAATTTAATTCATTGAACAGCAGATTTAACGAGACGATAAGGGAACTGCAATAACTACTGGGTTGATCATTTCAGGATAGATGGTTTACGAACGTTCACCACGAAGACGACGGGCGAGTTGAATATCCTTGGGTTGGATGGTGACACGCTTGGCGTGGATAGCAGCAAGGTTGGTGTCTATATATCCCATTGTAAGCTTCACATACATACCCATGATACAATCACACGCCTCATGCTTTACCTTCGAACAAAGAGACCAAGTAAGCTTCAGCAGCTTCTTGCAAGGCACCAATGGCAGAGGATTGGAAACGCAAATCGGTCTTGAAGTCTTGAGCAATTTCACGAACCAAACGCTAAAGCATGTGTGTGAGACCGCAGTAGTCATCATTCATCCGTAATGCTTCAACTTACTTGGAAAGGGAGCTTGCGAATCAACAATTCGGTCGATTTCTATATATACAACAGATGAGTACATGTGATGATGAATCATTGTCATAGGGTCATTTTACCTGATATCTACGGATTTCACGGAGGGCGACGGTACCAGGCTTATAACGGTGAGGCTTCTTCACACCACCTAAATGGCCAATCCAGTCAATCATGGGCATTCCATCTGCGAGTTATATAACAAGCATACCGGTAGTGGGAGCTGATTTGCGAGCAGCCTTAGTAGCGAGTTGTTTTCTGGGAGCTTTACCACCAGTGGACTTGCGAGCAGTTTGCTTTGTGCGGGCCATGACTGAAAGTGAAGGAAAGTGGAGAAAGGAGCAAACACAAATCCGCAACGCAGGTCATGTGTTTAGGCAGACTCAGTAATTCACTTGAATCCCAGATAGTCTTGACACTATCCTCTCCTCCGTCGAATGATGATGACATTTTAGTTACTTATCATTATATCCTTGCATCCCTTCTCTTACATTGCTCTATCTCTATCTATCCACTCCAACCACCTTTGCTTCAAGCCATGTATGTAAACGTGCATGTATCTGACAACTAGACGACGTCATTCACTTTTGACATAATATATCCTCCTCCCATCCATGGATGATCACAAGTTACAACAACACACGTGGTGCCACATCCCTCATTAGCTTGTCAAGCAGCTTGTACATTGTATCTTATCAGTATTGATTTATTCCATCACAAGCAACCCTTTCGTCATTATTATTCTATATCATCTACTACTAGGCAAGGAATCACATGTCACCCACCAGATACGACATACATCGTTATGCATATCACGTAAAATGACTCTTTCAAACAATGATGGTGCACGCGTAATTATATGTGGCTTATTGTGAGTGAGTGATGCTGACGCGAGTACCAAAGACTTTGGGCTTTTTGCTTACTTGACTACTCGTCGCGGTAGTGGGTGGAAGGGAGCGGAGGAGTAAATGACGGTTTACCACATTGCGACTAGTCGCTCTTCTTTTTCATGTCAACTTCCAAATCGACAGATCAACTTGCTGCAATCGCCGGCTCGACCAACATGACAGATAAAATGGAAGCTGAAGTACAACGTTTACTCGACGTAAGTACACGATCGGTATCCATCGGAGAATGTCCTCATTTAGTCGTTTGCAGAGGAATCGCGACTTGACCGACCAGTTGGACAAATCCTTACGAGTCATTGCACGCTTACGACGCCAACGATGGTATGTATGAACAATACGATCCTCGTCCAAAGACAACTAGTTCGCTTATTTTCCTTTTATATCTTTCCTTGGATAGTGAACTCTTGGACACTATTGCAGCCAATCATCAATCAAAGCACCCAGAGTCGAACGACGAAGATGATGACGATAGCAGTATCTACGATGAGGATGATGATTTGGGAGAACTTAGTGCACCATCACCAGAAGAAGAATCGTCGTCATCAGAGGAATCATCAGAAGAAGAAGTACCGTGGATGAGCATGGATGCAATAGGTATGTATTTTACACCTTCATTCATTATGGTATATGTACTCATACTCATATATCACCAGGATCAGGACAAAAGAGAAAACGAGCAGCCCCAGGAACAGGAGGAGGCCGAAAGAACCGACATCGTCTCGTGACAGCCGAAAAAGATGAAGCAGGAGATTACATTATGCCTATTCAACTCGGGACAATCAAATTGCTGAGTCTCGGCACCGTCATCTCAGATAATCCTGCGTACCACAACAACCGTTATATCTTCCCAGTGGGATACAAAATAGAAAGGTATTAATACTTCTTCATCCACTTTATATATATACTAATGAATCCATCCTACTATAGACAATACAAGAGCATGGTCAATCCAGACAACATGATCACCTATACATGTTCTATTCAAGAAGGAGCCACCGCACCAAAGGTAATTATAATAACTCATTATATCATCCATCCCTCTCATTCATTGTTCATTTTATAGTTTTGTATTGCTCCATCCGATCAGCCAGATCTCTTAATAGAAAAAGATAATCCAACCGCTGCATGGTCCACTGTCATGAAAGAAGCCAACCGAGAGTCACAACGCACACACTTTGCCGTTTCTGGTCCTGAGTATTTTGGTTTATCACATCCCAGTGTCGGCATGATGATTCAAGATCTTCCTGGTGCGACAGCTTGTACAAATTATGCATGGCGTAGCTTTGATGATTATCAACCTGCCAAACCCAAATCATCCAATCCCCCTAGTCCAACATCCACTGCTTCAGACGTATCAAAAACTACAACACCAAGTCGTCGAGGTGGAGGAGCTAAACGAGGAAGAGGTGGTAGGCAGAAATAGTACTACATAGTGGAGGATGCAATGAATAAAAATGTTGTATTGGAGAAAAGGAAAAAAAAAGACACTATGTCTCTAAGCTATGATCTTGTTAATTCGTGTACAAAGTCCATGGACAGAGCTTGCCGATGCTTGCAATTCAGGTATATCGTTATTTAAAGTCTCAAGCTTCTTCAACAAAGGCAGGAGAGTGGTCGTGGATGACGTTTTCAGGTTGCTGGCAATAGCCATAGAAGGCTGAAACATGGCTGTTTGACTTGATACTGCAAAGCTTTGGCTGGAATACAAGTCGAGTGGTTGTACAGCTGCCGTCTGTGATATCGCCGTTGATTGCATATAGTATTCTAAATGTCGCCAGAGCACCAACAAAACATTTTCCAACAAGACTACATAAAAGGGATCATGAGTGGGCAATTCTACTTGACAGCATTCAATTACATGATACTCACAGACAAGATGACGCATCTGCTTCGCTTTCAGTTTGCTGCGTTTGTCCAATTCAGCGATCAGCACCTGTTGTTGTTGAGAAGGTCCCAAATGATCAAAATGAATGCTCAACGTTTGAGGGAAAGCTGTTTGTGCCAGCTCCCGCACTTCTTCCAATTTGATCGAGCCAACATTGTTCTTTTGTGTCTCAAAACGTTTCCGTTCCGCTGCTGCTGTATGTAAGCTGCTTGTGGTTTGACGAATGCAAGATGTCAGGGTGGATAAAGATGGCGTTTTCAAAGAAGCTAGTATACCACATGAAGGTTGATCAGACAAATTCCGGGCTGTATATATATAAAAACACCCTTACCATTCCGAGTCACCGATGCACCACTGTCGCTGGTAGAAGCAAGTGTGCTGCTAAAGAGGGGCTTGAATGAGTTGTTACCTATATATAGAGATATTCATTGTTAACCAAATCCACATATGCCATAGCATTCATGGTATCCATACATTGATCATCGGATGTGAAAGCTGCATTTTGGGCATAAGCTGCTAGGCTCATTTGGATCGACAAGATCGTATCTGCGGCCTTTGTTGACAATACGGATGCATCATCTATTACTCGTGAATCAGCCATTATATTCGATATCTTCCTTTATCACTTCAACTTACTGTTGACCTTTTTCAGTGCCCATTGCTTCTCCTCGTCAGTGCTCGGCACAACCTTGGCAGATAAGTTTTGAGGAACCAGATACTTTGCAATGAGGTGCACCATAGCTGTGTGAAGATGGCTCATACGTCGATTGACCTATCCGCTGACATGAGTGATGTGATGACTTTTGGCCCATTCTCATACCTACCAAATCATCAAAAAAGCCAGGGCGACTACTCAAGTGATATAGGATGGATGTGATATGCTTCAATTGTGCCAAAGATGACAGAGTGATCTGTTGATGTTCGTCCTTGAGAATGAAAAGCACGGCTTCTTGCTGCATGCGACACCAGCTTTCGACCTACAAAGTGATATCTCGTCAGCAAAAAAACGAACGTCCAGTCTTGGTCACAGCACATACCTTATCGATTACCACACCATTGGAACGTCCCAAAGTACATAACACTGCGGAGATGAGCTTGAGCGCTGGCATAATGAGTCGATCATATCGCTCGTTGAAATTGACCTCAGTCTGCATGCGATCTACCATTACAAAGCATATTAGTAAATCAACCCAACCATCCATTCCAGCGTCGTGCTTACCATTGTTATAAGGGGCTGCCTCAGGTCGTGCACCGATGAATTGACAATGGCTCAGCACATCAACAATACGATTCTCAATTAAGAGTTTGGCACCTTGTTTGCAAAGAGATAATCGAAGGAATAATGACATCTTGGCTTCGTAGATATATAATGGCACCATGGATGCTAAATAATAATCATAGCAAGGTTACATCCTATCCCACGATCAACCTTTGCACATCCCATCTACTTACCATCACTCTGCTCCAAAAGATTCAAAAGTGCAACATCGTCTCTTCGGATCATATCAATGCTGTATCGTAAAAAGTTCTTCTTGACCAAAAATGCGAGGATGGCTTCGTTGCTGGCCTTGGTCGACATGACGTATAATGCATCGAGTAGGATATAAGCTGTTGTCTTCCATACATCCACACCATCGCTTGCATCAGCACATAAGATCGTCAAAAACTTCTCGTTGGCTGCAATGATATTGACAAATTGGCTTTGGATGCTACTGCTCTTGCTGCTGTTATGGCTGACGTAGTGCAAAAAGTTGACCAGGGCTGTATACATGTCACCACGCATTCTGACCAATGTATTGTCTTCTCGTATGCAATCAATGATACCGCTGAAAATAACACGCAGCTTTTCTTCAGGGAGTCGTGATGATTCAACATTGGTTGAAGGACTGGGTGATGCCTCCAAGATCTCTTGTCGCAGCTTATCCTCTCGTAAACGTGTCAACAGTGTCAAGATCACCTCGCTGAAACCTTTGAGAATATCGGGCTCCGTTCCAGATGCTTCCTTGATCTTGGCCAATAACTTCAACAACAAGTCGTAGATGATCTTTTCTCGTGTCTCGAAGGGGAATAAATCAAAACATTCTGAAAGTGTCACTTGAACAACTTGCTTCCAAGCTCGAAGACAATGCAACTTGCCCTGGGCAATTTCTCGCTTGTGATTCTCCGCCATGAGTACCTTGAGAATACGTCCCATCTCATTCTCCAACTCCAGACGCTGCTGATCGTTGGCGAGTTCCCCTGAATCTTGTTTCTGGCGTTCAGCTTGACGTAATACTTGATAAATCGAACGAATATCAAAGACTGAACAATCGCGTTCGTTTTGGATCTCGTATTGCTTGTAATCAAAGCCTTTAAAGTGAACAAGCTCGCCCACATTCGAACCATCTGCCAAATCATCGATCCACTCGAATTCCAAAGAGCTGAGCACTTCAAGCATCTTGACGAGTGGTTGCTGGAAACGGTGAGAACCCATGGCAAAAATGTTGACGCTTTCTCTTTCTGTATCTTCGACCATATCTTCGGCGTGCGTATCATCATGTCGTCCATATAACAACTCGAGCAATCGCTTGATATCGGATTTCTGATGTGAACCAGCCATGATGTGTAATTCCAATGCAACCGATTTGAGCAACCAGGCACGTTGATGCAATTGTGAGCAAACCGAGAAGAAATCCATCCGTGAGCGAGAACCATCCAAGCTAACCAACACACCAGGGAAAACAGGTGAAACAATGTCATGATAATTCTCCAATCGAGCTGGCATTGCTTCCAAATGTCGATAAAAGAAATCTTCATTGCCTCGTAAGTATCGCATTGTCGACGAAGATGTTGATTCTTTGGTGCATACTCGATAAATGAGCTTGTAACATTTTTCTGCCAATACAGGATGTGTGGCGACAAGTGGTGGTCGTACATCACTGCTGTCATCGTGTCGAATAATGCCACGGTTGATGAGGTTCATGAATGACTGGAAGCAGATACGTAAATCGACATCGTTTCTCATACGTTGAAGTGTGATATTGATATCAGAAGCTGATTCGCTATAGCCGAAAATGAAATCAACGAGGGATGGTGATGGTTTGTCGAGCATAGAATTGTTTAGTAAGAGATCGACAAGTGCCAAGCGTACTGAGCAAGCCATGGATGGCTGGAAATCCGAATCGAAAGAGAACTTATCATCGAGTGTCTTGGATGCACACCAAAATGGAATGTTGTTGATATCGTATTCATAATCCTCAGGAGTGGTGGTTTCCTCATCATCAATTCCCAATCGCTCACTGATGCCATACAAAATGCGTGTCTCATCCTTGCATCCACGTAACACCTTGGTAAGTTTAGTGCCAATGCCACCCATTGCTGCATGAATATTGCCACCCGATCGTGCAACATTGCTGTCAAGAGGCTCTGTCGAAAGAGCATTCAAGATCTTGGTGCTGAGATAACAAATTTCCTCCTGATCCTCGCAGTTGACAAGCAAACCAAGTTGAACAAGTGCATTGGCGTGATATAACATGATCTGCCCAAAAGATACCAATGATGGCATGGGAGGGAATACAACATCCCCAATCTTGAATTCAGAAGAAGCCATCCTGCTTGATAATCCAGTGACACTTGGTACAAGCATATTGCAGAACGTATCTTGTAACTCCAGCACTTGATGAATGATTCGAAGACATCGGATAACGCATTGCACAAAGTAAGGTGAACTCTCTTTCTTGGCCATGATTCCATCAGGTCCTGCCTCCACAATCTTGAGCATCTCGTTCACCAAACGATGACCTGATAAAAGTCGAACAATGACCGTGAAACCAGGATGTCCAAGATACATGAGCAACAAATGTTCCAAAGAGCCTTGAGCTGCAGCGCGACTTTGAGGATGATTGGCTGGAAGGTTGCGATACTGAGATAACGCCTGTCGCAATGGTCTCAAGTTGAATGATCGAATGCTGTTCTCCAAAATCTTCAAGCATGCTTCGCTCAGTTGCCATTTGCTGCCAGGATAGATATATTCTTGCGATTCCAATCCAATAAAAATGTGGTCAATCACCAATGAAATGAATGGTTCAGCGCCTGGTGTGCGGGTGCCTTTGCCAAGATCCCATGGAATAGTAGATGGCATATATTGGAAGCCATTGAGAAGCTCCTCTCGCTTGGATACGGTGTGAATAGCTGATCCAATCAAATTGAGCAAAGCAAGCGTCTCGGGATACACCTTGTTGTTGCGTTCCATAGCAAGTTCACGTAAAAATCCTGGTGGTTTGGGCGCTTCCAATCGCTGCATAGCTGGTCGTTGATCTCCGAGTTCTTGTTGTCCCTGAACCGGTTCACGCTTGGAAACAAGAAAGCCATTGGTATCAAGAGCTTCCCACACCAGTTCTGAAATGCTTCTTCCTACACCTTCCACGCCACCGCCCCATGGAGAGCAAAAGGCTGCCAAAACATCAAACAAGGCCGCACGTAACTCGACAGATGTATCACAGCTGATCATTTCAAAGATCGATTGAGGTGCACGTAGCAAAGTGTCGAACCAAAGGGCTTTGCGAGCTTCCATAGAATATTGCACCACTTGCTTGAGTAAATGTAGGAATTGCTTGAGTAGCTCCTCTTCATCAGCAGGGAAAGCAGCAGGTGCATCTTTGGATGTGTTGCGGAGCAAAGGAACGTAGAATTGAATAGCAGCAAAGAGTTTGCCCCATGAAAACAAGCTACTCATGGCAAGGTCATTGGTGTTGGTGCCTGTCGCAAGATGGTTGAATGCACGAGGAGCACAAACATCGCCTGTGGATATAGATGCAAGAAAGCTGTAGCATGCGCGTACTGTTCCTGACACCTTGATATCGGTTGCCCACTTGATAAATCCAAATAATCGACTATCGGTTCGTGTCCAGAATTTCCAGCCCATGTTGACTCGACCACGATAAATGCTGGCTAATAATTCCATAAAAGATTCCAAATCATGACATTTGCTGCTATCCTCTTCCGTGCTGGCAAGTGCGTTCCTCGTTGATAATGGTGCATGTGCTGGTGTACTCGTATCCTCCTCCTTGTATTTCAATTTGCGTAACACATTCTGGAGATTCTCAATGAAATCAACAGCCAGTTGCTCAATTTCATGGACAACAAATGTCTGAAACTCGCCTCGAATCTTGGCATTGAACTTGGTATAATCACTGGGATCGACCATAAGACCATCAAGAATCATATTCGTGTCCTCGTATACTGACGCCTTGAGCATGCCTCGTTGTGTTTCAATACTAGCATTGGGCTGTTGGAAATAAAGCAAATAGTCGTTCATGAATTCGAATGCCTTGGAATTGATAGCGCCTTCCACAAGCTCTTCCAATTGTTCTTCCTTGGCTGGCAATCGTCCTTCCACACTCTGATCCTCTTGTACTGCTCGATATAAAAACAGCACCCATTGAAGAACAACGACAGATTTGATCGCCGGGACCTTCCAAAGAGAACCAGTCATCTTGTTCTGGAATCGGTTCATGAAATCGGCATTGTTATAAAGAGGTGGTGTCACATGCATGTTGTAATTCAAGTGATCCGTGATCGAAAGTGCACCCAGCAACGACAGCAATAAATAGGAAGTAGCCACATCCGTCAATTGTGCTTGCTCCAAGATCTCTTCGATGGCCATAACATCTTGTGGATCAATCCAGTGCATGGATGTGAGGTGATAAAGAACCTGTGCCAAGGTGATGCGCTCTTCTTCCAATCGCTCTATCCGTAAAGCCATGATGTGTTCTCCCAACCGTCCACCCGTGTCGGTTGTATTCTGTCCTAGCTGTTGTTGTTGTTGTTGCTGTTGCTGTTGTTGTTGCTGTGGTAATTGAACCGATCCAGCAGTCTTAAGATTGTTGATTGCAGTGCTGAGATCTTTGATGGTAGTCAACACTTTTAATACAAAGGATTTGTTGCCAGAAGTGCGATCTTGCATGATATCAGAAATAAACTGGGCGAATACATATTGAACATCCTTGTTGGCTGAAGCGTCTTTGCAGCAAGTCACCATCATCTCGAGACATTGCAAGATATATCCTCGTTCATTGTAATATTCCACGATAGCTGTATCCACTGATGTACTGTTGACGCGTGGTGCTTCGATCATCCCCTTCATAATAAGCTCTGCTGCAATATTCTCATTGATACCGAGCTGATCGGACAAAAAGATGCTCTGCTTGACGAATTCCTCATTGACCTTGTGCACTGTACCGTTGATCGTTGCCTTGCCTACAAAATGGGGAAACGCGCAATGTTAACGCGATGCCTATTATACATATAGAATGTACCACGTACCAGACTGAAGTCCAGTGCGATCTTGAGTGTTCTTTGGGAGATCGTCAAGCAAACGAAGGAAATCCGGCTTGTATTGCTGCAAGCGATGCTGAATCACGTCTGCTGCAGATGGGGAAGTTGCTACGCGTGCCTGGCATAACGTATCGAATAGTGTGCGAAATCGATTCTGCATTTGCGTCGAATGGTCAATCCAATGCAGGTGTTGGACAGCAGAACGAAAGTGAGAGTAGGATAAAGGGCTGGCAAGCTGAATCGAATCGGGTGCAAAGCAAGCACAGTGTCTACCCTTCTAGCATTTTTATGTACCCAGTGACTGCCGCCAAATGCCGCACGCGTCTTGAATCCCATCCCATACCATCATATCATGCATTTCACTATCACTCTGCTATAAAAGAAAATATACTGCTCTACACCCTTGTGTAATTGAATTCATTCTCTTCTACTACCCATTTATTATGTCTTGTCATTAAAAGTGAACTACTCATCATTGATGTCAGCAAAGCCAATGGTGTTGTCACCAAAATTGAAGATTGTGGCATAATCCTTCATGAGGTTGTTGCCAATGAAATAGTCGTCGCCATCCATGAAACCAAACATACATAGGTCAAATAAGGGTGAATAATCGATGAGTAAATCGGATGGCTTGAAATCGATTGTGAATGAATTGCCTTCTGTGTCAGGGAAAGAAAGATTCATCACCCAGTCATCACGGTTTCTGAATTGTGTGCAATCTGAAATGAGATAGACATTGTATAAATGTCTCACGTGACTATCACCAAAGAGAGCACGAGCTAACTTGTCGCCTTGTCCATTTGGGAGACGGCTTGTAGCAGTACCAGTATCGAAATGGAAACTGCTACCTTCATCCATGGTGAGTAAAGCTGTCGACGAAGAATTATCCCCCGTGGTTGTGCGTGAAAATTCACTGATATGGGCACGCCATTGGTAATAGTGCGTAGCATCACCATTAAAATAGGTCGACTTTACCACTGGCGTTTTACGTAATGAGTCGGATACAGCGTTTTGTTGCAATCCACCAAATACGACAGATCCACCACGACTATCATCACCATCAATGTATACCGAGAAAAATGGCTCAGGCACAACTTTGCTCTCATACAAATGCTGAGGCACAGGCAGGTATTTGTAGTTGTAGCGGGTAGATGACATGGTCAATGTGGGATAACCAGCTCCCATAATACCATCAATGACAACACCACCGCCATGGTTTCCCGATGACAGCAAGCCTTTTGTTTTAAGAACAGCTGCAATTTCTTGAGAAGGAAGCGTCACATTGTCTGCAATTGTAATAGTATCCTCCATATATTCTCCAGTCGTCGTTTGAGACCCGTATACAGCAGTAAATAAGGATCGACTCAATGGTACGCTTGCATGAGTACTGGATCGTCCTGGGTCGTAGCCTATATGCAATATTAATTCGACCTGCTGGATCACTCAATTCTTTAAACTCAACTTACGGCGACCTGATGGACATCCTTGACGACTGGTACAAAATGGCCCAGGAACCCAAAGATCGGCACTGCCAGTATCAAATACCAAGTAAAAATCCTTAGCTGGTGTACCAACGCCCACTTGGATCACAGGTTCCAGGTTGGTTTGTTCATAAATCAAGGTTGAATCTGCTTGTCGTCGGTGAAGTAGCTCTGGATCATCTTGCTGAGGGCGAGACACAAGCCGTAACGGCACTTCAATGGCTTCAGGCGCTGGTAGTGTAAGTGCTGATACACCGTTAATCACTGCAAAAGTGATAATAAAACTACTTGAAAGTAAATGTAACATGTCCTGATTATGAAGACCTGTCAAATCAATTTGACATGTCATTTATATATATCCTCAAAAATTTATTGCGGGTTTTACAGAGCCCTCGGTCCGAGGGTGTTTTCACATTTACATTACGTAGTGTAGCTATAAGCTTGACAACTCATTTCTTCCATGCTTCGCTATGATCAAAGTCCGTGGTTCAAGCACCTTTATTATGCGACCTCAAGAAATTTTTATTTTAACATAGACTGACTGCCCGATCGTTCTCGTTCAACCGATTAGCCAACGAGTAAGCAATAAAAAGGGTTCATGCCATACCTTTCCCGAGACTTGTCCAATCCAGCATACTGGATATGCATTTTATTATAGCTAGTAGGGCCATTACTCTAATTCCATCATATCCGAAACAACGTGGTACATGGGGGATGATGCTGCTGCAGGAACACCTTTTACTGCAATGCAGTAGTTTTCAAGATCCTGTCAACACGTAGCTGAAGATTATATTGCAAATACCAAAGATGCAGCGTTTATGGTCACTCAAAGACTTGGTTATTATCAGTTTGCAATAATCACGTGAATATCCTTTCTTTGTTGCTGATTGCCCATAATCCAAATGATCCAACGTTCTCAAGCCATACGAGGTAGTCAATATCTTGGTTATGTTTATTGATATGGGAGGGAGGAAGAGATTAACAAAGAGCATACAACAATGAGGAGCACAGATAATGAATGAATGACATCCCGCCTATCAATTTTTGTTGTCCTGGCGACGACAACCATTATCTCTTGCACTCTCTTTCCACCGCGCCATGGATTTCGCATCAGCACCCTTGGAGGCCTTGCTAGTGCAGAATGCCGAGGTCGATCAATTGGAGGTGTATTTGAAGCAGCTGGATCGTCGATTTCGCCAAACGGCTGATGACGAGAAGGATCGGTTTGGAGCTTTGCAGATCTTATTACCCACCTTGAAAGCCTTTGTTTTGCGTCGATCTTCGCATGCTGATCGCGAGAATGCGTTGCACACGTATTTGCACCCACTTATTATGCACAGCTTTCGACATGGATCAATGGTGGCAACCGAGAGCGTGAGCTTGTTGAGTGATACGGTGGCCTACTGGATGGCACGTTCAATGGAAGGGCACGATGATGATGATGATATGGATACATTTGATTCCAGCAACGACAACTTTGGACGATCAATTTTAATGTTATTTCTCGGTCAGCTGCTCTTGGTCATGGAAAGCGAGCCTGATTTTGTCGACCTTAACCCAGTCCAGTTTACTCAATCATGCTTGGTGAATCAACCCGACGAGTGGAAACAACTCCAGTCCTATGTCACTACTCTACGCTCTGAATCGATTGCTAAAGAGGAGGAGGAACAGGATGATGCGACAAGTGTTATCAGTGATTCAACCATGTTATCCGCCAAGGGTACAACAACATTTGATCTGGAATGCTGCTTGGATGTCTTGAGCCGTTTTGTGACCGAGATCAGCGACAAAGATAATGGAGATATGGCTGGCTGGATGAATGTACTTATGGCAATTGCAGTCGCCATGATGCCTTGCACTGATGGTCCGATTCGCTCCAAACTCACAAGGGACTTGATTCCAAATGCTTATCGTTGGCACCAACAACAATCGATGGATGCTGTGACAGTGGAAAACCGTGAACATTGGGCAAAGGTAAAGGGCAATGACATATACAACGTCCTAAGGTGATACTTATTCTATCATTTAAAAAGATGCTATGGAAACGCACACTTCAGATCTTTGAGCTGCCTGCCACCAATTTGTTACGAAGTGAGACCTACGGATTTATTTCAAGGTTCTTTGAATTGTTCTTCGTCAGTGATGGTCAACACCCGATCGTTTATCTTGATTTACGTTATGAGGAGGACTTTTTCAAAGTGCTACAGGTACTGAAAGAGATCAGGGCACTTTTTACGTGATACTGATTGAGATGGATATAGAGTGGATTGCGTAGCAACGACAGTCTTTATCGCAAATATTCAGCCTACTTGTTGAAGCGCATCATTGATTTCACTGTGAAACATCCAGAACTCACCAGCAACAAGCCATGGACACGTTATTTCCAGTGGTCGATTGCTAAATCTGAATTCTATGCCGATCTATGGGCGGATTGGTTCCTTCTTTACGAGATCATGCATGAAACGGTGATTCATTTGGTGGAGCCTGTACTACCACGTTTTGAAATGATGTTGACCAATGCCGAAACGACCATGGACCCTTCTTGGTGGATTCTTTTATTCTATCGTGGATTCCAAAATGAGACATCTTCAGTGAAAAAGGGAATCCTCGAGTATATCTTTACGCTTGAAAATCGCAACGTCCTCCAGCTACTCGCGTCACAAAATGATTTCATGTTTGGTGCAATGCTCAAAACAGTGGATGTCATGGCCATGTATACTGTGCGGACACAAGGCGTCTTGATCAGTCCCTTTGGTGAAAAGCTCAAGTCATTTATTCGGAACCTTGTATCGGCTGTGGATAATACAGATGAGAAGGTTGGGATCAAATAACAATCGATTGATGATATATTGACATTGGATTCCACATAGGTGCGTTTACTGAGCCAGCTATTGCATTACATGAGCCACGTGCTTGCGAGTTATATCCCAATTCTTTACATCATGGAATCCATTGTGGAGACCGATGGTGTGCCTGCATGGGGACCAGAGGAGCTCAAGTCAGTCCGTCATCTTGTAGATCGCCATCCGCACTTCCAGTAGGTCTTTTTATGCTTCACTTTGGATTTCATTCTTATTTCCTTTATGTCATTAGGCTGGTGAAATCAAAACTTTATCTGCGAAAGCTCGCCATCAAAGCCGTCATTCGTTTTGCCAATACGAATAAGCTATCGTTTTCCGATGTGGCAAAGTACGTTATATCATCGCATGCTGCGTGGACCTGTTCAAATATTTACGCTTTTTTTCACGGGTATAGAACGGTGTCCTCCCTCATTACCGATTATCCTATCCAAAGTCGATCTGATGCCTTCTTGTCAATCCAAGGCTGGTTGGAAGAAGCGGTGTCTGCGGACAAGGTAAGCGAACTGCTAGGAACGATACCTGATAAATACTAACACAGCATGATGCCATAGTCATTGGATCCTCTTCTGGAACAACTGAAAGAACGTGCGAATGGCTATATCAATAGAACGGCCTCTGATGAAGAAGGTAAAGTGTAGAAAAGACTTTCGTCACCATCAATAATACTCATCATCTTGATAGATGTGCCCTTTGGACTTTTACGCAACCAAGCAAACGTTTTGTCACGGATGAGCATCTTCCTGATCACGGACAAGGATGGAAATCCCCAAAAGGATCAAGCATCGCGCCTTTTCGCTCTCTTGATATCCAAGCTTAACGACAGTTCATTGTAAGCTACAAGGTGGGAGATGATGTATCGGATTTGTGATGTTAACATGGTTTATGGCAGATCGATCACTATGTTTAACCGGTTACTTATACTGCTCGACGCCGTTTGGGACGTATTTGATGAATGCTTCGATAGCTGTAAAGGTTAGTCACTACGTTGTGATACCTTGCTTGTTACCTAACATATCCACAATCTATAACTAGACTTCCTTGTCATTGTGGGATTAAACAATGTGACGGATATCTTGGGTCGCATTGATTCGCAATATCTGAATGAGGACGAGGATAATGCCTATGGTAAGGGACAATGAATTTGGATTGTAGGATATGCTCACATTCTATTTTTGGCAGATGATGATTTGGTCGATCTTTTGATTTCGGTCACCCGCCGCATTCTCATTACTGATGACACTTTGGAGAAGGATGTTCGGGAGAAGATGATCACCGGATCTTTCGAGCGATGCAAAAAGCTGCTACAGAAAAAGACTTCACGTATGTCAAGATTATGTTATGATACATGACATATACTTATATACATCTATAGCTCCTGTGGCCAACAAGGAACTGGCTAAGGCTAGCCATATGCGCTTTATGAATGTACTATATAATGCAGCCCTTGCCCATTCGCTCTTTGTGCTGGATTGTGATGATAGCATTGCGACATTGTTGAACGGCATCCAATTAAGGAAAACGACTGAAGCACTACAAGTGAGGTATTTATCAAAATGGGTTCCTTTATAGGTTTGCTTTGCTCACACTCACGCATTGATAGAACCTGGGGCGATACAATCTCTGGTTTTATTCGTGATAAATGGGAAGCTATCGAAGCATTGGTCCATTATGCAAAGAAGGTATATTGGCTTGCTCTTTTTTTTCTGCTTATGCAATGTACTCAGTCAGCCATGTACAATATAATAGGCCAAAGAAAACAACAGCAGCATCAGCATTCTGAACCCTGAGCCATTGTTTGAAACCGCTGTTGAGCAACTAGAATGTGGATCGGAGATCTGTGCAGCCGCTCTCATGAACTGCGTTGCCGAGATTTTGACATTACCATGGGAAAAATCCTACGACTTGGTAATTATTTTTATTTAACTGGCTCGAATTCAGGTTGCAAGCTAATTACGGATGAATGTGTATAGGTTGATCAAAGCGTGAACTACGCCATTGAGCTTATCAAAGAGAACCTTTATCAATCCAAGACTAGCCCACCTATGATCCGAGCTATTATCCGTATGGTCTTTCAGCCTGAATTACTACGACGAGCGGATTTGAACGAGGATGATGGACCCATTAAGAGAGCTCTGAACTATGTACTCGAGATTGGTGATATCAAGCCATTCGTGGTTGCACAATGCGCATCTCAGTTATATGAATTTTGGTCTACCCATTCCCCCGAGGCGAACCAAAGCATGCTGCAATATGCTCGTGAGATTGCCCGTCTCTTGGTATTTGGTCCAATGCGTGAGAGAGATGATCAGAAATTGGAATCGGTGGTCGCTCACAAGTATGAAGAACCGGATACTGTCCAAGAAGCACAGGAGTAAGTATAGAGATATAATGGCGGCACCATGCAAATAGCTGACAGAGGATATCACAGTTCGGCGGCTATGATATTTACACAAAACGACTATATGGTGCGGGTGTATATGAACGACCTGATGCTGCGATTGGATAAGGACAATGAAGACCACGCGACTTTGGCTAAGCAGGTCATGGATTACTTGTTGGAGGAAACGAACAATGAGAAATTCAAGGCCTTCCAATTCTTATCAACAATTGAACACCGAACCAAGGTATGCATCACGTGATCATCATAATGATGCCTGTACTAACAACACATTTTACAGTTGCGGATATGGTGCGCTTTTATGTTGCTCCAACGCTTTGTCACCGAGAAGACTGTCGATCACTTTATCCACCGTGTAGCTGAAACAATGAAAGGGGAGACTCAAATCTCAGTGCGCTGCTATATGGAGGTAAGAAGAAAGCCAAACTATTTCTGGTTTTCGGTCACTGATGATGGAGGCATAGTGGTTTATGGCAAGACTCTACTTGGCATTCCCTAGCCGATTGCAACACTTGTACTCGCTTCTCGACAATGCGGATACCGCTCCTCACCACACTGTATCGATTCTCACAGTAACATTTACGCTTGGTGAAAACTTGGACGATGACTCTGCTAAAGGATACTTTGACGAGGTATTTATCAAAAATTGTAGACGCCTTATTCAATCTGAAAGCTCATTAACCCATTTATCTCACAGATTTTCGCTCGTATTATCCCATGGCTCACGTCCAACAACTTTACAGTGCGATTATACGCATACTGTGCTTGGTTCCGATCACTGAAGCCTTGTCGTGAAAGGTAAATGACTTTCTCTGTTAGTTTGAGAGGATGTATGCTGACCTGTTGCTATTTAGGGGATTGAATCCAGGCTTTGATCAAAATCAATACATGAGAACCTTGATCACGTTTATGGACACCTACCCAGAAACCGCCAAATTTAAGGAGAAGTTTGAATCGCACTTTTACATGACCACATTTGATCCTATTAAGGATTACAACATTGAATTCATTTTCCGGCAACTCATGACAACATTCAAGGTTATTGAAAATGAAAAGATTGCTGCTGTAAGTTCTTTGGCGTCGAAACAAGGTCACCGCTTTTTAACTCTCGTATATCTATTTAGCGAGCATTTTCGAAAATCAATCCTAAACCTGTGGAAGCATGTCCATTTACCAACCCCACAAGACGTGAGATTTACACCTATACCGATCCCGCAGAATTGGTTGAAGAGGCACCATCTGACAGCAACAAACAAGACATGCCAACGGATGATGCACCTTATCAAAAGAAGATCATGCCATGGGATATGATGATGGAGACCGATGTTGATCTTTCAAAGGCCATTATACAAAAGAAGGTAATGCATTCCCTGATTTATGTATTGATGATAGGCAACTAATAATTTCAACAGAGACGAAGAAACGATCTTATTGTGGTGGCCAGTCTCGTCGATAGAGTGCCTAATCTCGCAGGATTGTGCAGGACGTGTGAGATCTTTAATGCGTCACAGTTAGTGGTTCCTAATATCAAGGCAAGTCTTCGTCGGATGATGGGATGTATATGGTTTTTATTAATCAGGGCTTATAGGTCAAGGATGATCCATACTTTGTTAATATCAGTGTTGCTTCCGAGGTAAGAACAAACTGCAGCTGCCCCAACCCCATTATTAAAACTAATATTATGCATGCAGCGTTGGATGCCAATGAAGGAAGTCTCAGAAGCTGATGTGCCAGAATTCCTCGAGGAAAAGAAGAAGCAAGGCTATCATTTATGTGGACTGGAACAAACGACAACGAGCACTATGCTAGGCGAATTTGAGTTTCCTGAACGATGCGTGCTTTTGTTGGGTAAAGAACGTCAGGGTATTCCAGCCAATTTATTACAGATGCTTGACAGCACAGTGGAGATTCCTCAACAAGGCATTACACGATCATTGAATGTTCATGTCAGTGGAGCAATTTGTATTTACGAATATACAAAGCAGATGCAATGGCGGCATAGATAATACACGATATCAATTTAGAATAAAATCCAACATGGCCTTGCTACTACGTTTTTGTTTCTGGTCTGAAGATGATGATGCGGGTGATGATGATGGTGGTTGTGGTTGTTGTTGTTGCTGTTGTTGTTGAGGTACTTTCCATACACTGAGTTGTCGACCACCAGGTTCCATAGGTGAAGAAGTGTGTTGGTGTTGATGGTAGTGATAAGTAGGTACTGTTGTGGTTGAAATCGCTGGTTGTTGATGATGATGATATTGCGCTGGGGCTGGAGCCGGTGATGATGACGATGATAGAGTAGTAGCCCATTCATTATTATCATTCCGTGGTGACGATGTTGCTTGAATATGCATTCCATCCGCATGATAATTGATGAATTGTACCATTTTTTGCTGTTCAGTAGGCACTTTTCGATGATCGTCATCATGCAATATAGTAGCGAGATCAAAAGCGCGTCGTTTGGTAGGGGGTGGTGATGCAATGACAGTAGCGGAAGGGGTTGCAGATGTGGTGACCGGTGATGGAGATAGGTTGGATGAAGGTTGTTGTTGTATGACAGGGTCGACTGATGTGGTTAATAAGCTGTGAATGGATGAAGTTCTCGATGGTTGTATATTGCTGCTGCTACTCGTGGATGGTGGTGGTTGTGGTGGTTGCGGTTGTGGTTGTGATGGAGACGGTGATTTGGATTTTTCCTTTTGAGATATTCCATTCCTTTCCCCAGCGGCCTGCGCTGCTTGATGCATTTCGGTATGCTTTTGCTGCTGCTGTTGCTGCTGCTGTTGCTCATACTTTTGTGAATGATGTCGTGGGGATTGGTGGGGTGATGGCGGTGATGACGAAGATAATTGCGGTTGATGTTCATCTATCCGCTCTAACGATTCTTCTCCAGTCCACGACTTGAAGCGTTTCCTTTCCATGGCTGATACTTTTGGGCTTGCTTCACGTTTATTCGCCATTCCATTATCTACAGATGCTTTCCGCCCGTTGCTATCATTGACTTGAATTGTTGTGGATGGTGCTGGTGCTGGAGCTGTGGTAGATGTGACGTTTTGTGTTGATTTTGAACGTACGTCTGCTTCAGATCGTCGTCTATCCAATACCGATGTGCTGCTAATAGAATTGGATCGCTCTGGAAAGTATCCTGATGAATTGGTAACTGATGGTGATGGTAAAATAGAAGATGTAGGTGTAGCAAGTGGTTGACTGCTTTTCATTGACGCTGTTGTTGTTGATAATGATAAAGCTTCAGGCTTGTGTGGAGGTGGTGGTAATCCTTTCTCTCGAGCCTTCCATGCGCTACGCACTCGATCCATATGCGCCAATAACTGATCACGCGTGATACCATCGCGAATGCTGTTCAATATCTTCTTCACCACTCCTTCATCATTTGCCGTGCTCTTATCGGTCCGAAATCGAACAAACCTATAACCGTGATCTCGTCATCAATATGACCATCCCCAATGTAATCACGTGGTTCTTACCGCCATCCTCCTTTCCGAGTAGTAGGTGCATAACCTTGTTCAACGATGGTAACTTCCCAATCAGGATCAAATCTATAGAAAAATGAGTTATACAAGGCATTTTTATATAGCAAGAACCATTACCTGAATTCACCGATACGCCCATCTGGTGGATGTCCTTTCCATCTATATCATCATGTCAGTTACTCATTACCCTCCAATCCTTTTCAAAGTACTTACTCTCCTGCAAGGCTCGATTCTGGTTGAAAATGATCAAAGAATTTATAGGTCACTCCATGAGATAAGACTTCCAGCGAATATATCGGCTTTTGCTCCTTGCTCCATCGTACGGATATCCTGAAATCCACAGTATTTTGCTCTGGTGGTTTCCATTTCAAACTATCCATTACCCTTTAATAAGACATCACAAAGTATACAATATCCTTTGACTTACAGCTTTTCACTGGTTCCTGCCATGTACGGATATTTCACTGGTGTCCATATCACCCCATCGGTGCAGTGCTTTAGCTTGGCCATTTGTTCAAAAACGAGATGCAATCCATAAGACCGCTCCATCTTCTTTAACTCTATTCTGTAATGCGTACGTGTATCAGCATAAAGTGCTTTCCGCGTTAACAAGACTTACGTAAATGGCGGCATTTTGCTGGGATCAGTGATATGTCGTAGACTGTTGTTGAAAGGTGCAATCACTTCTTGGCGTAATACCTACACAAATACTTTTAGTATACGATTTTTGAGATAAGGGCGATATACATACACCCAAACGCGTGTTGAAAGATCGTTTTGTCACTGGCGTGCCATTGATGGCCATCAAATCAAAAAGAAGAAAACGCCATGTCTTCTAGATACAGATATTAGACACTATGATTTGATCTCTCTCAGACACTTACATACCTTATCGTGTGACTCCTCTTCCATGACCAATTCACCATCCATCAATGTATCCTTGAGATATTCCTTGTCTCGGCCTCGAACGGGGAATAGGAGGTTGGGTACATAATACCATACTTTGTTGCGATCAAGCTTTACAATAGAAATCCATGAGATTGCATCCAATAGCTGAAACCTGTCATCCATACTTACCAAGAATGCAGCTGGTCCTTTTGGTGAAGGCCCAAAGAATAGCAGATATCGGATGCCATCCGTCTTTTCGCATACAAAATAATCTTCACGCTCGAGGTCTGAAAGATGCTTTGTTTCAAAACTGACAGGCTGGGTTCCCGGAAAGCTGAAATGACGCGAGGACGAAAGCATGTCAGTATTTTGGCGTTGAGTGATCAGTGCGTGTAGGAGGTACCTGTCGTGGTGTATATGTAGTATTTCTTTTACTCGTGTATGCAGTACAGTAGAATATGCTGGATCGACGCGTTTTCCAATGTGCTCTGGTAAAGAAAGAGATTGCTGTGCTGTCGATATTGGATTGGGATGCTCTGACATTATGTACAAGCGGTGAATGGGATGTGGTGTAGGAGGTCGGCGATGAGCAAGGCGGTTATAGTTCGTGTGAAGAAAAAAGGGGGTGTAGTCGTTAAAAGATAAACAAGAGCGTGATGTAGGAGAAGGTGTAATAACCGAAAGAGGTTGATTAAGCTTGTCTCACCCCCAGGGAATCCAATGGCAAGATTCTGGTGCAAGTACAATGGGAAGCCAAAAAAGTGAGAGGAGGTCAAGACGATAGCTTCAGCAAAAAGACAAATTCCGGCATGGCGAGGTAATGACGTAGCCAGTCCCTTCTCCTCCTCTATCTCTATCTCTCTCTCTCTCTCTCTTCCTTCCTTACCTCCCTTTCATCTTTTTACTTTCTAAGCTTATTTGGACACATGCTTACTTCGATAATAAACATCACATTTACTTGTTTACCTTTTTTCTTCTTCATTTTATCAAAGCTTTTCAGCCATGATACTAAATAATATAAGACAACATGGTGATGCTGTGGTTGTTGTTGTCATGATGGCCTAACCCAAGTCGTCGTAGCTATGTTGCAATAAACAGCTTGTTAAAGAAAGGAAATGTGATACAGGCATTTAGGACAAATATATGCTGCTGACCTACACTATACACACAATCATGCATGCATCCCATTGCTTGTCCACACGCTTACATCCATATATTTCAAACATGTTCACAGCATTCAACATGCATATTTTTTATACGTTAAACTAAATCATCATTACTTCTAGAGAATATGTTTGGAATTCATTATTGCAAGATAAGCCTTATTAACTTTTAAGTAATCAAATTGCTAAGGAATAAGTATATCTAAACGTGATCTCTCTGCATAATGTGCTCATGTATAGTACCATAGCAAAGCTACCCGATACATTGCAGGCGGTAGTTACTTGTGAAAATGATATACATAAATCACGAATGAGCACAAAAGGTGATCGACATCACGTGATGTCTAAAAATTCAGAAAAAACAAAAGGGTGTTGAACACCGAGAAGCTCGATGTTCTGTTGCGTCCACTCGGGATCGAACCGAGGACCTTTTGCGTGTAAAGCAAACGTCATAACCGCTAGACTATGGACGCCCTTGTTGAAAATTTTTAATGAAACAATATGACATCCGACAAAATTCCTATATATAGAATTAGCCAATAAGAATGCGTAAAATTTCGGCCCGATGATCACGTGTCGGATTACCGGTGCTAAAACGACCTCCTGTGCCATTACGGATCCACCTGATTTATCATTCCTGCATGCAATGTATAATAATCCTATACACCTTGACATATAATGTGTGCATTGATGTATATAAATGTGCGTATTAATACAATATTTGTCTAATAAAGCACCCACCATCATCACAGCATAATATATATGCAATGCATCGTTTATGCACAGATACATTATCGAGAAGCTGTATCATAATGAGAAGAAAATACGAGTATGGATGGTGCTGTGTGCTGCGTAAAGATAAAACAAGGAATACATCGAGTTTGTGTGGTAGTGTACTTTTGGATTGGGTCTGTGGGAATTGGAAGGCTTTTATTAATCTTGTATTTCTTTATCCTTTTCCATGACGGTGAACCATTTACAGCTTAGCGAACGGTTGCCATACGACATTATCGAGCGTATATTCGCGTGTCTCAGCCAAAACGATTGCTTGGAATGTATGGCAGTATCAAGGACTTGGTATAAGCTTATACCCCAGTATGCAACCTTGGTGTGGCGGCAAGTCCATATTTCCGGTGGCCAACAAGATGAGCGATTCAAGGAATGTCTTGGACCGCATGTCCAGCATTGTCAAATCTCTGGGGCCAATGATAGTCAGACATGTGCTGTTCTTCATATGCTTACTCAACAAGGCTGTAACCACTTACAAACGCTAGGTAAATTATAGAACTGGGTTGTTCTTGTATGATACTGAATTCATTGGCACTAGCCTTTACCCATTGCCGATTACCTGACCAAAGGCGTTTCATGCAGATTCTGGCACCGCTCACCACTCATCTTCGCAAGCTTACCTTTACCGAGCACAGTGACAACATGGCAATTATACATATCCTGGCCTTGTGTCCTAATATTACCCACTTTACGTTATCATCTTTGGAGTCCAATGCGGAGATCTACAATAATGACCCGTTGCTATGCCAGCGGTTGCCTGACAACCTCGTATTCGATCGACTTTTGCATTCACGGTTAGACGTCATCATGGATAAGCACAAACGTCTCGCACCAATACTTAAACGGTGTCCTCACTTGAAATACTTGGCTGTGTGTAATATTGCACCAGACACCGACGCCTATTTACTTCCAAGCAGTGCAACAGTTGATCTTGATTTATTTATGCAATGCTGTCCTGAGCTCACTTTCGTCGAATGCAATTCATGGGAGCAACAAAAAGATGATGATACGGTTGAGTATGATCTCAAAAGCGGTGGATCAAATGGATTACAACAATTGATTACGCGTGAAGCGACCGATTATACTGCAGCAGACATTATGCCAATAGTGATGAAACATCAGCACACGTTATCATTATTAAGTTTGGGTGGAGCACTTGGTGCTGGAAATATGAGCCGATCAAATTGGACGAATCTTGCCTCGATCCATGCGCCCAAACTTTGCACACTTTCTCTCAAATACATCACTATTTCATCCACTCTACTTGAAACCATGATCCATCAGTGCCCAGCTTTGGAAGATGTGACTCTGTGGACGACTGATCCAACGCAATCACCCCCTGAGACAGCACTACGAGAGTTATCAAATCTCAAACGACTCGACCTAGGCCGGTTTAGCAACAGCATGAATCGAAGTAATTTTCTTCAATCATTACGGGGGATTGAATCACTTGTATTGCGTTACTGGGGTCGTGATTTGGCAGACGAGGAATTGGATACATTATCATCTATGGAGGGATTACAGGAACTGCTACTCGTTCAATCAGGATCAAGGGTGACTCAACAAGGATTGTGTCGATTCGCCAAGAATGCGATATGGTTGAGGAGGTTGGAATTGCACAATATGGCATGCATGTTATCGGAAGCAGTGTTGGCAGCTTGGGGAGAGATGCAATGCTTGACTACGCTGAAATTGGTGTGTTGCAAAGGATTGACATGTCAAGGCATCCGTGGTATGGTGGATAGGTCTACAAGCCTACGACAATTCAATATAGCTTACTGTGATCTCATTGATACTTTTGGTGTGATGGATTATGTAAATAATAAATTGGCTGCGGCAGCGCAATGTTGATTGTCATTCACTGGCATATGATATTCTTATATTTGCTTCACATGCTCTTATTCCTTATCCCCCCCAATCACTACTGCTACTTCTCCTCTTTACTTTCTACATCCAATTGACAACAACGCTTCTCTCTCTCGTTCACATTCAAGTGTGGCAAGCTAATGCATTCAACAACAAGTAACCTCCATGAGTCCCATTGTCATATGTCGAGTGTCGATTCTGAACACGACATTCTACACCGATTTGCCAGTACAACAAAACTCGACTGTATACAAGAAGACATCGATTCCAATATCAGAGACAAAGTTAACCATGCATGCGAACAACAAAAGCCTGCGTCAGGTACGACCAAACACATGGCATCAGTGAACGACATCCTCGAAAAGGGAGACGATTATTATGGTGTTCTATCACTTGATCGTCATTGCACATCCACCCAAATCAAGAAAGCGTATCGAAAGGTAAGTTACCAATGGTTGTATTAGATCAAAGGCATATCATTCATCCTATCAGTAAAGCTTGCATTACAGTATCATCCTGATAAAAACAGGGCCCCAGGTGCTGATGAAGCGTTCAAATGTAAGTATGATGATGACTTATCACTGAAAAGATGACTAATCTACTCTCTGTCATAAAAAGTGATCTCCAAAGCATTCGCTGTGCTATCTGATGCAGAACAACGTGCGATTTATAATGCATGTGCGCAATATGCAAAACACCACAATTCACCATTTTTCCGATCCGACAATCATGGCAGCAATATATCACCTGAGGATTTGTACAACGCCTTCTTCGGTCAAGATGGTTCTTTGGATGACCCGGGTTTTAGCAGTGCAACATTCGTTGGCCCTGGATTCACACCTCATACCTACTACAGTAGTCATAGCAACAAGCACAAACAGCAACAGCAACCACTTTACATACAACGATGGGGGATTCTGCTTCAAGTTTTGCCGCTTCTCCTTCTATTTGCATATTCATTGCTGGCAACCCTGATGCATGACACCAGCTTGGCTGCAGCTTCCATCACTATCACTACCACCACCAAATCAACTGACATGTTGGATTTTGGATCTATCATAATGCAATAACGCCATCCTGTACCTTTATTATGTCCGATTGCAGAAGAACAGCCATATATGCAAAAAAGTGAGTTGACGGAGGATGATTGGTCACCGGCAAGTGTGGAACGAGGCTGTCGGATCGATCGGAGCGGGTAGTGACGGAATTTGACGATACAATATACCAGACAATGAATGGATAATTATAACCCTCTTGTTGCTCTCTTTCAAAACACTTACTCCTTGGAATAAAAATGATATACCATCTATATATAAATATGATATTCAGGAGGGGAGCATTACATACCCATATGCATCAAAGACATGTGACCTAATAGTCTGTCTAGACTTTCTTTCAATTCTTTGGGGGAAGATGGTGTGGGATCAATGCATATATTATGCATCAAGCGTGCGTGTGACCCAAAAGTCTGTCTAGGCTTTCTCTTAATTCTTTGGGAAAGTGAGATCAATGCACGCCGATCTTGATGAAAAAAAGAAAATGCATGATATGAGCAATCGGCAGATATTACAGACCACAGAAGCTGAGTTTGATCACGTAACACTTGTGGTCCATGGTTGACAAGTGGAATGATTTTTCTCGAATGGTGTATTGTGTTCCATTGAGAACTTTGATTCATTTACCGCATTTCAGCAGTAGGGAAATGAGAGGTTGTTGGCAGATAATTATATCCATAGCATGAGAAGAGCTGTTATTGACATCCGTCATTATTGCCGACAACCCTTGTGGGGTGATCAGTAATGCACGTGGGGATGAGCATTACTGCACTGGCAAGGAGAAAAAGATGAGATGAGGAAGGGATGTCGGCTAAAAAGTCAGCTGGCGTGATTTTTTTTTATCTTAATGTGAAAGACGTCAAGTCAAAGCATTCACGTTATCCCCATGGTAGTCCACGTTATTGTTTTATGATCTATCAATGTCAAGCAGCATCCGAATAACCAAAAGGGTCAAAGCGGGTCTTATCTTAGCAGCAAAGCGGGACATCAGTGAATAGATCCTTTTTCTTCCATTCGTCCCTGATTTGTGGACCGCACGGTTTTACTCTCCCGATTCTTGTGTTACCAAAACTGGTTTATGCAGAGAACCCCATTCCTGGCAATGTAAACCCGATTTTGCGTGTAAAGGATCAAACACTTGGAAGAACGGCTAAGTCGGCTTAATGTGCATTGGTCTTACAGCCTGATGATGGGCCCATTTTGGCTTCCATGTGAGGATTTGTTCCATATTTGACAGAGGTGGGAAACGGGAAAACGAGGGACATGCATTGCGGATCCATGTGCATCATCGGGAAAAGGCACTGCCGCTTTCAGGAAAGAAAAAAAAGTGGTTGGCACAGCACCTATTTATTTGTCGACTTTTCCCCTTTTCCTCCCACTTTCTTCTCTCTTCCATCATCTCTTTTTACTTTTTAACTTTTACTCCTTACCCCCACGACATCGCATACAACACAAATGCCACTTGTGCACGGATCATACTTTGCCGTCAACCTTGAATCAGATCATATCATCTTACATGGTACTCCCGAAGAATCGGCCGGCGTTATTCTACGAGGATCCGTGGTACTGAACTGCAACGAAGCAACCAAAATCAAGTCGCTAACACTCAAACTTGAAGGCAAGACAAAGGTCAATTGGACTGAAGGTAATATATCATGCTTTATTATTATTATATCCCATCGACCAAATTGATTAATTGGATGATGTCAAATAGGACACGGATCACATCAACGCCATTACAAGCATGAAAAGACTATCATTGAGCACACATGGACATTCATGGAGTTGAAACGTAAACCACATCAGCTATCTGAAGGTCGATACAAGTGGTAAGTGCTACATGAATATTAGCCTACATTTTTTTTGGTGCACATTGGCTGACACATTAGTCATAGGGATTTTGAATTACCCCTTCCAGGAGATCTTCCAGGCACTGTACAGCATGACTTAGGTCAAGTGTACTATCGATTGAAGGCTGTAGCTGAGCGACCTGCCTTTTCCATGAATTATGTTGCCAAGCGCAATTTGACGATCACTCGCCTTATGCTTCCATCATCACTTGAGTTGAGCCAATCGGTTGTCATTTCCAACGAGTGGACTGGAAAGATTTCCTACAATATCAGCATCCCAAGAAAGGTCTATAGCTGTGGCTCACCAATTCCTATCACCTTTGACTTGGTACCTATTGCACCTGGATTATCAGTGAGAGCCATTGCATGCCATCTCAAAGAGTATGCCGTATTGAGCACTCAAGAGCACAGCCGAACCGAAGGACGTGTCATTAAAACATTGCGAGATGGTCGATTTTCTGGTCGACAAGATCGGTGGATTAGAACGGAGGTGTTATATGTCCCCAGCCAAGAAAATCGTCGTATCCAATCTGACACTGCCAGCGACCTCATCAGAATCAAACATAAGCTCAAATTCACCGTTTGCCTTGTAAACGAGGATGGTCACATTTCTGGTAAGTAAAAATATTTAATTGGGGGTATAGATATCATATGAACTAAGCCCTTTCAAGAATTACGAGCAGCCGTTCCCATCATTCTTGCCTCTGTGGCACCTGAGGAAGATGCAAACGAATTACCGGCTTACGAGGATGCTTGGAAATCTTTACCATATGATCCCAATACCATCGCAGCGCTGATTTCATCCGGTGATTTGTCGGCATCGGGATTTTCAAGACCATCCACGCAGCTTTTTAATGACGCTGGAAGTACAAGTGGTAGCAGCAGCAGTGAAGATGAAGGACCAGCACCTTGGGAAGGATTCGATTTGACACGAGTGCCATCATATTCAACAGCCTTACGCACAGGTCGTCAACATAGCTTCAGTGGCCCATCTTTGCCTCCGTATGAATCCCTTGTTTCTGTTACTCCAGCCGGTAACACAGTCGCATGAAGCGTTGTTCATTACATGTCATGTGTAACATCGTCTCTCAGCCCTTTCCTCCTTTTCCTCCCATTCTTTTACCCATTCTTGTAAATATTATCCTCTCATTAGCTTGTAGAAACATCGCATATCCATGTAATCAATCACCTAGATATATACCTAAATACCAACTAAAGCCGTTTACTCAAAGAAACATGCCTATGTGAAGCTCTTATGTACATGCTGTCATTGCCTCTTTGTTTTGTAGATAACCTTGTTTGCTGTAGCATGATCATCACATGAGACAAATGGTTACTCAAATTGGTAGTTTATGTCCCCCTTATCTCAAATTTACCAAAAACGACCGCTCTTATCTTTTATGGCCTTGTGTAGCTTTTTTCATCTAATCATTTTCCCTGCCCCAACTATCTCATGCCCACCATATCAGTACAAGAGCACTATCCATACCCAGTCAGGCCATCGTTCATTGGTAGTTGGACGCCAAAGTGTGATTGCACAATGAGCTGCACGTTTTTGGTACTAGTCGCCTCGTGGGGAATTCGGATCTTCTGTTTTCTAGAGCGCGTCAATGGTGTGGTCGGACGTTTCTCAAAACGCTGATGAGCCTCAAACCTTTGCATATTGACTCCTTAAGTCTGGTGCTGTGCTATTTACTACGGCCCCTGTACATAGGCCCCGTTATCGTAGATGCATGCAGCCACTCCATATGGTATGTTACGTAGCACAAGTGAGCGTTCATTGTCTCATTGGTTAAATCTTGCACTCCATATGGGACACGCAACTCGTTAATGTCATCACTCAAGGATAGAAATGATGCGAAACGTGTAGGACGTCATTTTCACACCTAAAGTATGCTCGATTACGAAATGACAAAGCTTCAACGAATCTACGCCGATGATTGCATCACATGATGACACAACTGGTGTAATGTTAAAGATAATAAGGCTTGATTGTGAGCTGTTGCGAGAGGTGCTCATCCACTCGTCCAGCTTTTTGGTTCTTGTCTACCATCCGGGGTCTATGGTATGGTGCATATCGTGAGAAAAGTTCATTCGTCTCCGATCGTAATTGACCAACTACGACTTGTTTTGCATACAGTCATTGACCAGCGGTGATCTCATGTAGCGCCTGCCGTTGCCAAGTGTGACAGCATTATGGGGCTCGAGGATTATTAGCGGTGGCAAGTCACTGTAACAACACCTTGATGGCCTACCTTGATACTTCCAATGGTGAATAACCCCCATTACAACCTCCCGCATTTTCAACTTTATATACATCGAGTGACTCCATCTCATGTACTAAGGTCATATTCTTCAAACCTATAAAATAAAGAGTTGCATGCTACTGGTCACGTGAAATACCTGTAAGGCAAGTTGCTGTGCTGGTTTAGACAATTGGAGCAAGACCAATGAGGATGCAAAGTCCAACATTTACAAGACTGCCGTCATCACCATGCATCAAAATTATACCATCCAAAGTGCTGATATGTTACATAATGCAATACTAACTCGCTTGAAATCAAGATGAGGCCTTTTCCAAAACGTCCAGGGATGAATAGCGTCGAATTGATTGTTTTAAGAGGTCGAATATAGTAGCCAAGTTGACTGAGGAGACCATATGACGATCCTGACGAATATAATCTAGAACTCGGTGATAGAAGTACTCGAAACATGATGTAGGGTTTATCATTGTTGCGATGCGGTAGCTCTCAAACAGTCCAAACAGCTGTCTCATGCCTCCTAATTGAGCGTTTCTATATAGCTGCAATGAATATCGAACGAGGGCGCGCTGTCTGATTGTTAACTGGGCAGCAATAAAGAAGCGTTCTGAATGTTTATTTGTTACCTTTATGGGTAAAAAGCTGGTTAACAATCATATTCAAGGAATGTGCTTAGACACACGCATCAATATAAGCGGTATCTCACGTGGATAAAGGATCCAATCATATGATATGGGTTGTAACAACCACGCGAGGAGTATTGTTGATAGCTGCATTCATCTATATCACAGCGTACCAAAGCCTTGGTTTACTTGCCAACAAGCATGCTGGTTGATTTGTTTGGATAATGAGTGTCTTGATTCCAGGCCCCCTTGATCGATTGTCCTTTGTCCTTGCGTAAGGTATTTCGTGATGAGCATCTTAATTGATAGGAATGAGTTATCTTTGTAATATGCAGTGAAAGGCAAATGCAGGTATAGGAAGAAAAATATAACGTATGATATTCTTTTCTTCAACGTATATTCCTGACAATAGCCACCGGGTAGGATCGAATGTAACAAAAGGCGGAAGAAGATGTATCTGAGGGATTAATGACGCCGTAAATCTCTCAATGCAACTGATGTTCCACAAAAGGATACCTCTGGTATAAATTTAGTTGACCGCATCTTCCTCTGATTTCTCACTTTCCTGGTTCCTTTTCTTATAACATCAACATGCATGACAACTGCAGGCGTGTTATAGAGGGTGTCAAGTCATTATGGAGCGAGCATATCAATTTCCTGGTGCTTCATTACTTTTACATCATATGCTTGTGCTTTATCTTTGCTGGGCTTTATTACTGCCAACCTGGCACAGATTGGGATTTCATTGACGCGTTATATATGAGCACTACAGGGGCTACCAATACGGGTCTCAACACGATTGCCATGTCTGAGCTCAGCCTATATCAGTATCTGCTCATGTTTTTCAGCTCTATTTGCGGATCACATGTCATTGTTTCAATCATCATTGTGTTGGTGCGCAAGCATTACTTTTCAAAGCGATTTGAAGACGTGTTGGCGTATAACCGGGAACTTCAAGAACGAGTCAAACAACGAAAGCGAGAGGGGGTTATGATGAAGAAGCCTCCTTTTTGGCGTAGCAAATCCATGTCTGATTGCCGTGAACCAAACTCGGGTCCTTTGCAAATCGTGCTGCGACGTTTTCGAACAGAGAATAGCAAGGATGACTCCACATATGGTGAAGAGGAGATTGCTCAGAGAATGAAACAGCTGCAACAACAACAACAATCAACACCTGCTCTTGCAGCTGCTGCACATAGCCAGCCAACTGCATCACCCCAACACGAAGGTGCTCCTGGTGGCGGTATAGCGTTCAACCCCGACATTGCATTTCAGCGTGAGCGTGCACGGCAATTGATGGATGATACAAGAGAGGGAGGAATCAAGGATAAGGATGAGGATGATATTTTTACGGAGGATATCAATGAAATATTGAGAAAGCCAATCGACAAGAGCCAGTTGACGCGTGAACAACGATACAAGATTGGTGGTCTGGAATATCGTGCGATCGACTTTTTATCCAAAATGATCCCTATTTGGTACCTGTCAGTCAATCTCATCGGATCGCTATCATTACGCATCTACATTGCAAGCTCAAAATATGCTCAACAAGTGTTGGAGACATCCAACCCTACGCCTATGGATCCATGGTTGTTTTCATTTTTTGTTTGCATCTCTTCTTTCGATAACTTGGGCTTATCAGTGCTGGATGCAAGTATGGTGCCATTCCTCAACGCACCTGCACCTCTTTTAATAAGTGCATTTATGATCCTTCTTGGAAATACTGGCTATCCTATTAGTCTGCGTGCTGCTGTTTGGTGTATGCACAAACTCACTCCCAATGAGCACACTCGGAAGACTTTGCGGTATCTCCTAGATCACCCACGTCGTTGTTATACTAATATGTTCCCTTCGACACAAACATGGTGGCTCGTGATTGTGGTGGTGGTATTCAACGTGGTAATGACTGGAGTATTCCTTGCAACCAACTTTTGGCTCCCGGTTCTTGATGGTGTCTCATGGCCATCACGCGTTTTGGATGGTTTCTTTCAAGGAGTGTCAACGCGCAATGGCGAGTGAAAGATAAAAAAGATATACTGTGCCTCTATCCACTGCTAACTTTTGTGACATATAGCTGGCTTTGTGGTTGTCAACCTCCTTCAAGTAAACCCAGGCACACAGATTTGCTATATCATTTTCATGTATATCAGCGTATACCCATTGGCGATTTCTATACGTAACAGCAATGTTTATCAGGTGAGATGAAGAAAGGACCCAAAACAGGAGGATACATTGCTGATGATATTTTACATGATCAGGAACGAGAGCTTGGCATCTATAGCCATACTCGCCAAGATGATGAAGAACAAGGCTTAGCTCCTTTCAAGCTACGTCGCAAACCAACCATCTCCAGTGTCATGACCAGTTCTCGAAAGTTGATAACCAAGCGTCCTAGTTTCTATGTTATGCAGCAATTGCAGCGGCAGCTCGCTCAAGAGATCATATGGCTGGTTTTGGGCGTGTTCTTCATTTGTGTTATCGAAGCGGAGAGTATCATGTCACCTACTCCCATTACTGCATTGACAGTTCTTTATGAGTGTGCTTCAGCTTTTGGAACAGCTGGCTCATCCACCGGATTCCCAAGTGTTAGCACATCCCAAAGTGCACAATATCACACGCTCAGCAAACTTATCCTTATTGCACTCATGGTTCGTGGTCGTCATCGTGGTTTACCATCTGCTATCGATCGTGCTGTTCAACTACCTTCTGAAGAGCTTGATGAGATGGATAATAAGGAACAACAATTGAAACAACAATACACCGTTGACGTAACATCCAGCCGTGAACTGAGCACAACCGATCTATCAATGTCAGCTTCACGTTGGCATATACGAACTAGCAATAGTCATCGTTCAATACTGTAATTATATTTGTACATAAGATTTTGATAAATGTAAATATACTATCTAGGCTATTAAACTAGTCGATGGATTATTCCTTTGCCACTGAACGTGATAACCGTGCTTCAGAATTGAATCCTTCACGTAACGTGTCCACTTGCTGCTTTACAATATCGGTGCCCCATGCCATTTTTCGTAGCACTTGGTACTTGCTGATGCCATGTGATTTAGACATATCTTGCATTTCCTTGATATATTCCTTGTCTTGCTCATCACCATATTCTTCCGAAAGCGTACTCAATGTACTGGGTGTGGATTTGATAGAAGCTGTTTCGGATGCATTTTCTTCCAGCGAACCTCCTTGCTCTTTTCCTTGTCCTTCCATCCAAGCTTCAGTCTTAGCTTTCATTCTTTCGGCATGGAACGGATCGGCACCAACCATATCCTTGTTGAACATATGCAAATGAGTATGCACAGGTGAGAAACCAGGAATGATCTTGACTCGTAAAACCACCTGGCCAAGGGGTCCTTCCACATCCCATGGGTCTTCATTGCGATTCGCTTCCTTGCTGTGCTCAGAAAGATATGGATGGAGGCCAACGACGATATCTTGCCACTCTTCATCTCCAATTTCCTTGAGCCACAAACGACCTGTTGCCTTGGCTCCTCCCATAGTACCTTGTATTACATGAACATAAAGTGCTGATCGTTGTCGCATAATGAGTGGGAAATACAATCGCTTTGCATCCCATACATTGTCCTTTAGATCACGAGGCTTTAAGCGTTTCAATATGACCGGATCAACGTTCAGGGCAAGAGTTGCTTTGGTGGAATGGCTCGAGGGATCAAGCGGTGAATTCAATTGTTGTAATCGAAGGCTGTCAACCACCAAGGTACCGACGTCTAGGTATAACTTTTTTTAGCCATCCATGTTCCTTATTGATGAACGCTTCTCCTCTACTACATACCTGCTCCTTGCATCTGGGGTGGTAGTGTTAAATGCACCGGCTTATAACGTAGTGTTAATAGCACTTTGCCAAATCCAATGCCATTAGCGAGTGGCACCCAAACTTGAGCTTCTTTGAGCTATGAATCATTAAACCTCGTTTACCAACACGGCCTTTCATGCTTTAAAGATGGCTACTTACATATGGTGTTGAACAATTTTCATCCTTGAACAGGTCGGCAAGCTTGAGTAGCTTAGTACCAATGACTGGATCCCGTTCCAGCTCGAACGCAGCCTTGACTGATATACGTAATGTGCACGCATCGAAGTGCTTTATAAAATGTTCTGACTCGCCATTCCAATGCTATGCTGGTGTGTGAGCATTATCCAGTAGGTTTGAAGAGTTGCATTGACAAGTGGCTTACCGGACAGGGATTGCGCAGCTTAGCTCGCGTTTGGTACACCTTGCTATCATTGATATACAAGATTGCATAAGGGCTCACAACTTGACCAGGGTTGTATGGGTGTTTAAGCTCTTCATCTGCCAATTCATCCGCTGCACCAATCTCAAGATCCATTGCCTGCCGAATATAGACCGCCAAGATGCCTACCAATATAAACGGATTACTATCAAGCACTTTTCCATAATCATTGCATCAATAATAGTAGTTACCGCTTTTGTGATCGGGATCCATTGCAACCGACTCTTGTTTCTCTTGCTTAGGCTTGTCCTTTTCGACAATGGAATCTTCCTCAGAAACGACATATTTGGGATGGAAGGAAAGCTTGAAATCGACTTTCATTTTGGATTCTTCTAGCGGTTTGCCATCCAGTGGGGCCCATCTAAATGTTGCTTTGTGAGAGAAAAGGTCTGCACACCTAGTTTCATACATACCCATCATACACGACCCTTTCCTCTTTGCAGTAGTCAACCACGTTGCCCAGGCGATCAATTTTGCTTTGTAGGATATCCCGGACAGCAATAGAATACGATCCCCACATGTCGTCATATTTGATCTTGTCAGCATCCCATACTCTTATATCCAGCTTGGTATCAGAAGATATATCATCTATATGAAAAGGGTACAGCATATGAGCATTGGTATGCTAAAAACAGATTGCTATAGAATACCTTTGCTGATTAGCACATGAAGTGTCTCGTTCCATCGTGGATCTTTGTCATTTGTGAGAACACGTGTTGTTGACAGAGTACGTTTAGGTTGATTGCTGAGCGAAAGCGTCACATAAGAATCCTCAAGGTCTAGATCACGCATAACGTGCATGTATTAGATATCTGGCTATGGTATGCGTATGTTATACTTACCTTTAAATTGTACCATCTGCTGATCACACGTCGCACCTCGAATGTGTAGCATAGCAACGCCCAAAGCATGAGTATCATGCGCATCGGTTCCCATCAATTCTTGGATGTCGACTGTGAGACTCTTGGGGTCAATCATGCTAGCCATACCAATTCGCAAACCCTCGTTCACCATCATTTTGAACATTGGAATCTTGAAGAAAAAAAATGGTAAGACGAGACTATTAGCGTAAATATGACATGTTGGCTTACATGCATGATGTTCATATGACGTGATATTGGCATAACAGCTGTCTCGACTGTAGGTGGGCTTGGAAATGAAATGGTCAATTTGGATACGAATGGAATGTCAGGCCCTGTTGTCAGCTTGAAGCGTACACGCCCTTTCAACGCTGTCAATTCGCCTCGTATGAAGATCGGAGATGCTGATCCTAAGGCGACACCGATGGAAACACCAGGAGGTGATGGTTCAATTGGGCCACGCTCTCGTGATAAAGTTGAAGCTGGATGTGCATGAAAGCTAAAAGAGGCTTCACCAAACTTGGATGACTTGTGTTAGCGAGTAAGGTTTGTGATACTATCATCACACTTACGATGCTTTCTTCTGATTGACCAGGGAGAGGAGGAAACATACGTATTCTACAAGTCATCAATGAGAAGAGAATGACATAAATTGGTCTTCGCATGACTTACATCTGTACACGTGGAGCTTGAGAGCCGATATCAAGATCACATATTTGGACTCCTTTCTATTATAATGCACTATGAATCAAGCCAATTACCCCCAAAAGCATTACTTACAATAAACCCTGGTGTCACGCCTTGAATGGTGTCTTCCACCATGGATTCGATAGTCGCAAAGAATTCTTGACTAATACTTCGCCAGATCTTCTCCAACATAAAGTTGAGCCATTCCACTGTTTCACCTTCGGCTGTATAGAGCTAGAACGCGCAATGTTATCAATCCACAAGGCTTCTATCGCAAGGTTGGTGCTTACCGATTTCATGCCTTCTTGTTTTTCTATATTCCAATTCAAATCTTTGTTGGGCTGATGACCAAAGAGATAATACAAGACGCCAGGAATTGAAATCAACGGGATGGCTATCAATAAACTGAACCCCCATTTTCCCAATAAGAAAGCGAGTGCTGATGCTGCACCAATGTATTTGAAGGCTGTAAACTCGAGTTGCTTCACGAGCTGTAAAGGATCGACAGATTGGTTGGGAAGCATATGAAGTGAAGGTGCTTTGGCTGCCAAGCTGCTGGTTGTAGCTTTATCATTCATGATTGAATTGCTTCGTTGTTGCAATGATTGATGAATGTTGGCTCGATGATCATGGTCGCGCCCGAGAAAGTCATCATCATCCTTTGTTGGTGCAAAGTCATGGTCATGGACACGAGGTGCTTTATCATCTGCATGAAGGTAGCTGTCAGTGAATATATAAATCATTGTTGGTGTGGATGTAGAGTACTACCATCTTGAGGCATATTCGTATGCTCTGTGGAAGGCGGTTGGCGATCATTGGTTATAGCTTCTTGGTTGTCTGGTTCTTTCATGTGTATTGATTGTAATATAAAGAATGAGAAAGAAACGGATGAAATAACAAGGGCTTGGGACAACGGCGCTTTTACGTTGTTTGGAACAACATCCGAGACACTGGATACCAGTACATTTATGCGTTAAAATCCTTGCTGCCCCTTTTGCTTCACCGATCAACACATCCCCGCCATTTCCAATGAGTAGTAAAGACTCTTTCAGCCTTGAATCCTTTCACCAGCTATTGCGAGGTCGCGTCTTTTACGGCAACATTGACTACGGCGTATGGCTCATGCAGTGCATCACTACGGCCACACTACCCATCAATCCCATGTTTGCAGTGACGATCAAAGAATACGTTCAAAGGTAGCTACCATGCTGATTGCTGTATTTCCCCTCCTTGAAGACATTCGGTTGACGTATCCAAGCGTGTTTCATGTAGACCGCATACAACCTATTGCCGAGGATAAGCTCGTGCCTTTCTTGGACAACCCGGATGATATCACACCGGCTCAAGTGCTTGTTGCCTTTTACGTACTTCAGTTCCATGATGCAATCATTGCCTTCAAGACAGATCCCAAATTAGCAACGGCTGTGCATGTACAATATCAAGGTAACAATTAGAAGGGTAGGGTAGAGAGGAGAAGAGGAGCAGGGATTGATGATGGAATTCCTTGTGATAGAATATAGCTTCGTTGATCGTATACCCATCCGCTCTATGCTCAACCATCTCGAGAAAGGCAGTGCATATCGTGGTATTTATCGAGACTTCTTGGCAATGGCTGCCAACTTGTACCCAGAGCTGTTCGATGTGTCGGGTCTCTTATTCCAGGAAGGTAAAGAGGACCTTGCCGTGATGGATAGGTAAGGATGTCGATATCTCAAACATCCTTTCACGTGATGCTAATGTTGGCAGAGTAGGGTATGGAATTATGGCTATCTATCGCTCGAAAAGCTTGACTCTGTTCTCTCTAAATGGCGACAGCATCCTGATCAAGTTGCTTGTGGTACGTGGTCTCCATGGCTACTGTAGCCTGGATAGCTAGCTGACAAACATATTTATTAGCATTGACAAACGTGAGTGCGATGGAAAGCGTCAAGGCGATACCTTATGCAGAAATATGCTTCTCAAGATTGTTACGGCCTTGCCTAGATGAAGAGTGAGTTCTTTGTAACACAAAGTGCTTTCGCATGAATGTTGATGGATGAGGTCTATAGGGATATGCCATCGACCGTGGTAGAAACTCTACTCTCAACATGGGAATCATTGCATCGAGTTATTCCTTACGAATTATGGGTGATCACAGCAAATGCTCTGCGAAGCAGGAACATGGAAGAGTAAGCTAGCCTATCATCTTTTGAAGGTGAATACAGGATCTGACGGGTTTTACTTGCAGGGAATATACACTTGATCTCATTATCAAAGCGCCGCTTTCCCTCTTGAAGTGTGATCCACTTGTATTTCGTTCAGAGCGATTACTGAGTTTATGGTTGCATGTAAGCTTACAGGTCTTATCGTATGGTTAAGAATTCCTCATATATATGTGTGTGGTTGATAGATGATGGGATGCGTTCGTGTGTGCTCAAGGCATCGGATATGGAAAAAGTATTACACTATTGGATCTACAAAGGTAAGAGAGGGAAATAGATAACGATTTGCTTTTCTCACATAGCGCCTTGTCATTAGCTCAATACCCGCAATATAAACGCGCTTACAAACGCCCAGGACTCAGCCATGATCCAAGCTCTTTTGGAACACTGCAAAGAAACCCAAGCTGACAAGGGAAAACTTGGTACTTGTTAAAAGTTATGCAAGATAAAGAGTGATTATTAACATCTCTTTTGCGTAATAGGATCATTGAGAAAAGCACAGCAGCAAATATGTCAATTCATCCACAGCATCTTCATCGACGACAGCCCATTGCTGATAGCCAAATTGCTTCACTTTCAGACCTATTCGATCGAGCTTATACCCACTGTTGTCGAGATGATTCCATCCTTATGTATGTAGCAGATTATATATGAGGATCTACATGTTTGCTTATATACGTTTATTGCAGATGCTGTTTTTAACTTTATCCCTGAGCTGATCAGACAACCACAACCAGAGAAGCAGGTGTTTGCAATACTTTTGGCATGTCATTTGTGCGAAAAATATCCACTTGAAGCCTAGTACGTATATTTCAAAGGTCATCAGCATATATCCCTTCTTTCTAACATCAGTGTTATCAGCTTGCAGATTGCGGAGAAGCACGTACTGCCACGCCTGCTTAAAATTGCCTTCCCTCCTCCATCCACTACTTGCGTGCCGTCCGACTTTTTGGTGCAAGCTATACCCGGATTTGTGCATTTGTCAAAGGCATTCCCACATTTCAGCCCACAAATACTCCAAGCATTCGAACGTAAGTGTGAATATGAAAGATAAGGACCTTATTCTTATTTGGATGAATAGAAATCAGCAATGGATTACCTGCACCAGCAGAATTTGTAGGACAGGAAGAGAATAGTAAGATTATTTTGATCCTGCGACTCCATCAAGTATTAAGCGATTCGAGGGATCTTGTTCAACAGCAATGTAAAGAGAAGACATAAATAAATAAGAATCCTTTTTAATTCCTACGAACAAGTTTATTGAGTGAAAGGTTGTTTGAGGTATTGACTTGAACGGGTGCTTCAGACGAAGGCTCGATTGTATCTGCTATTAATCGAAGATAACCATCGATCACTTGCGTATATCCATTATGAATTTGAAGCCTGCTGCCAGCTTGTACATCTATGCAGATTGCCTCGTCAGCCTCACATACTATGTTATATACTTTTCAAGTTCTCTTGCCTTGGGTCGTTTTTAATATGATGGCCCCTGTTGTATCACCTACAAGGTGCTCTGATACGCGAATAGTCTTGTCGCCATCTGCAAGCGACCATTAGCTTCAATAAACGCTTCCAGTTGTTATAATCTACTGACCATCCAGTTGAAGCGACACAATGCAATGCATGACTGTAACATCAATGTTGATGCCATATTGGTCTGCCGTGAGAGAACTAACAGTAGGAGCAGCAGCAGCTGGTGGAAAGGTGTCAGGTTGTGTCAGTCGTAGTGGTTGTATATGGCGGGCTTACTGGATGGCATGATTGAAAGGAGACTCCTCGGTGTGTAGTAGCCAAGTTAAAATGATGCTTATAGCTCAGTAGTTCCCACCAGATACATAAAGCATGCCTCTCCCTACTCATTCGACTCATTGTTGTGAGAGTGATTTCATTATACACCTGCCAATCTATTCGGGCCGATCTTTGTATGTTGATTGTGCAAAATCCAAATTGCTTTTATTGTTTAAGGGTAAGAATGAAGAAAGACTCTTTTTTAGAACGTGTGATCGATTACGTCTTTGTTATGTACAATGCGAAAAGAGGAAATGCTGTGAGACGAGAAAAAAGAAAGAAAGAGCGAAGCGAGGGCGATAAGAGAGATAGAACGTGGATGCTTGATCTATTTGTTGCGTGCATATCTACCGACAACGACAGCGTGATCTCTTTCATAAGGTTCAAGAGTGAGTTGTTCTTGGGGCTTAATGCGTTCTTCTTGCAACTTTTTGACTTCACGAGCAAAGACAGTGGCAGCATCAACGGTTGAATCAATACAAGAAGCCTTGATAGAGATGACGATATGACCATTGTTCTTCAAAAAGTGATGAGCGTTGAGAGCGATAATACGGGCTTGATCAGGTTGAGCGACATCAGCGAAAATGACATCGACCATGGGGACGAGCATACGGTACTTTGGAGGATGACGAGCATCTTCAATGATAGGCAAGACATTGGTGCGCTTCTTTGCCATGTTGATAAGATCACGGCCTGATCGATGAGAGAATTCGACAGCGTAAACAGCACCTTCAGCACCAACGATATCAGCAACGTGAGACACCGAAGTACCAGAAGCAGCACCCAAATACAAGACTTTCTTTCCAGGAGCAATATGGACGTGATCAACACCACCAAGAACAGCAGCAGCTAACTTGGATCTGAAAGGATTCCACACACGGTATTCGATCTTGGTGCCTTCGGGACCATCCACTGAAACACGCTTCTCACCATAGACAGATTCACCAGGGACAAGGTTCTTGGTAACAAGCAAGTCTTCTTTACCACGAGCAATAAAGATGCCTTCATGACGATGGGGTTCAATGATAACCTTGTTACCACCCTTGGCACCACCCTTGGCGCCACCACGGCCACCACGAGCACCACCACGAGCACCACCACGGCCACCACGGCCACCACGGCCAGCAGGTTTGCCAATGCCACCACGAGCAGCACCTAAATGAGCAATAAAAAGTCAGTTTGAATTCTCGAGTTACCACCAATGCCATACAAAGATCCCTTACCACGACCACCACGGCCACCACCAAAGCCGCCACGAGCACCACCACGGCCACCACCACGGCTGCCACCACGGAAACCTCCACGTCCTCCACGAGCTCCACGATTATCGAATGCCATTATGAATGGGTTATATATATATCTAGAAAGAAGTACAAGAAGTAGTCTACATGCGGGCGAAAAATTATTCTTGTAAAAGCCACAATGAGCCAACATATTCATCTCAGCTGCATGACAACTTTGGGACCTAGCAATTATTCGTTGCCATGGTAAAAGCCAGAGACACTATCGCTTCAGGAACAATCACTTCCGGTACGATGATCCTCTCCAAGTTTCATCTCTAATCAAAAGCACAGTAAACATGACTGCATGACAATGAAAAGATAGCTCGAGTCTCTTTAATTAGCAGTAATTGCGCATTAGATGTCAACAATAAACAAAACAAATATGTGGGTATGTGCTGGTTTTTTATCATCTTTGAACAACAGATGGGGTGTGTGAGATACTTTTACAAAATGCAAGGGTCTATAAAAATGCCTATGCGGGATGATATACGAAGATGTGTGTGTGCTGTATGTGCAAGGGGTGAATGGGTTCGTGTGCGAGCGCATGTTATGTGCATGGTGCGTGAAAGAAAAATGGGCGTTGTGAATGAGTGGATTTGGTGATTGTGCGGATGAAAAGGGCAGGGTGAGGGAGTACTTAGGTTAAAAGATAAATAACCGAATCATCGTCATGGACTTGGGAGCTTGCATGATAATTCATCATCCAGTGCCAGTCAGCGCGTGATTTCTCTGGTCCACTGTATTGAAATGCTGCATGGGCCATATGTGCAAGGGGTGCCAAAGAAGCTGAAGCCGAGTGTTTCTTGAGATGGGTTGCCACTGCATGTGAGATGCGACCTTCATTTTTGGCTGTATAGTGCCAAATATCCTTGGCAATACCCGTGTTCTGGATACCACGTGCCAACATCGTCCAATAGTGTAGATTGAGTGTCTCGTATTGTGCAATCAATGAGTCCTCATCTTTATCTTGCTGTTGTTGCTGTTGGGCGAATCGTTGTGCTGAGGCGATTTGATAGGGTTGTGATCCATCAGCCATGAATTGTTTGCCGATACGCATACGACATCGGTTGGCCACACGAAGCAACAAGCGTACGTCATCTGTGAATGCTGCAAGAGCTGTCACCTGTAAATCGTATAGCACTCCACGATGATCGGTCATTTGAGCAAGGTGAATACCCGTTGGAATAGTAATCAAGTATTCAAGCACTTGAGCCAATAATCCTTGTAGATCCAAATATTCTCGATGGGTGAGCATTTGTGAACGTCGCAAAAGTCGCATAGCATCCAAGACTGCTGTAGTGTCGGTCCGAGTGAGATGGGATGCATTAAAGATAAGACGTTGTTGTTTGGGGCTTGGCGCGTTGGGTACTGTACGTGATGAGCGACTTAAACTTGGAAAAGAATAGCCTTGATCGGATAAAAAGTCGAGTAAATGGGTGCTATCAGGTATCATCCGTGCAGAGCTGTATTCATCCACATCATCCTCATGCAGCACGTAATCGTTTAAAAAGTAAACACGCACCAAATTGGCTGCCCATCTTCCATACTTTTCATTGCCAAGGAAATAATGAGCCAATGTCAAGGTTGTAATGTTTTGCGCTAATTCTCCTAGTTCGGGTTGATCGGCATATGCAGCTTGAGTAATGGATGGTGCTTCAGTAGTAGACGTTTCAGGTGTCGTTAAGCGATCAGTAGCTGCTTGTAACATGTTCTCTGCTCTCCTTTCCAATATGTCCATAGTTGCTGCAATGCTGTCGTCGCCTTTACTCCAATAGGCATGGCGTATACTAGCCATACTCGTCTCGTTGTACAAAAAGAGTCGATCATGCCGGAAAGTTTGCCGTGCAATGCTTTCATCCAACCCATCCAATGATGACTGAATCGCCAATAACCGATTGAAGGCACGAATAGATGATGCTTCTTTTTTGCTTTCTTCTTGTTGAGGGTTGCCTGAGAATAACCGAAACACCCATCCGATCGTTCGAAAGTTGCCCTTATCTTGACTGTACGCTCGTTCCTTTGGTTCCCAAGCAACAGTGGGTCGATTCAGACGTCGATTCTCAAGTGCACCCAAGCGAAACAAGAGCTCCAGCTTGAAAATATCCAATTAGCTTACATGAATCCAATGCTTATCCACCCAACCTTACCTTGCTACGTCTTCCATAACGCATATTGAGATTATATTCTTCTGTTGCATCATATCTGAAAATGATCTGTGGCTCCTCATGTGCCTTTGGTCTCTGATCCATGTTGTCCAATAGTACCGAGTTGTTGAGGAGACGAATCATAGGAACAATGAAATACTTGGTATCAGATCCAAATCGATCGAGTTGTGTCTTGATTTCATTGAAGGCGTTCGGTGTCAAATAGCAGTTTCCATCAAATGGCATAATCCACCGTGCATTATGAATGCTTTTGCCATGTTGAATTGCTCGATTACGTCCTCCATTCTATAATATATATAAAGTTATTTATATGCCCTCTCATATCCTGTACCTTGGACACTTACGTTATTCATGGCGTAGAGGTTTTTATCATGATAGGTATAATCCAGAGTACGTAGTTTGGCAACCTTGGAGAATCGGCGATAGTCATCCGAATGTAAGAAATCCGGTTCAGAAAAGTCTTCAAGTCGAAAGTCGATTTGCTTGTATTCTTCTTCATCGAATGGGATACGCATATACTCGGCATGGTAGCGTTCCAACAGGTCGATGATAGCTCTTTCACTTGCTGGATCAGAAATGCGATTCAATAAGAACATTTTGCGTGTATTGGGAAATGACGGCTCGTGCTCCAGAATAAAGTGTAGATTGGAGAGGGTCTGGCCCTCTTTGTGCCGCGGCGGCAGGTCATTGCCGATAATCCGATACAAAAGCAGCTGGTTTCGCTGTGGCTCTTCCTGCAGCGGCGTCAAAGAGAACACAGCGAATGTAGTAAAGAAGACGATAGCCAATAAAAGCAACCACCATTTCCAACGTTGTTGATAATAAAAGAAATATGAATGATGTGGCGTATAAAATCGACGAGGCTTTTGGTCCTTTTTGTCTCGACGCGATGAAGGTGGAAAGCCGAGATCAACAGCTATGTCAGCGAGATGCAGACTATTCAATCGACGTTGCTTGGTCGCGTTGATAGGTGACGGAGGTGAATGTGAAGACGATGACCTGCTGTCAGTGTCATGTTTGAGTAGAGGCGGCATTTCGTCCAAAGGTGCTTGCTGCAGCTCAAGTGCGTGTGTGTGTGTGTGTGTTTGTGTGGTGAAAGGAAAAAGAAAGAAAGAAAGCAATAGGGAAGGGTCAGGGACCAAATGCAAGAAATAACAAAATGGAAAAAGGGAGGAGGATATGATTAACCCAAATAGGTCACGGGCGCAGTAAAGAAAAGCAAATGGAGGAATTAAAAGAAGCACTCTCTACATAAAGCAAAAGCCTCTCTCGCTCTCTCAGCCAACTATTCCTGGTAGTGCATCTGTTGCTGCTGTGCCAAGAATTCTATCGACTTATTGGTTGGGTGGGATATGTGTTAAACCAGGTAAGATGTGAAGATCGACTCAAAAAACAAAACCTAATCTAAAACAGGCAGTCGACGGGGAATTCGAGGCTGAAGATCGACGTACATGCTTAGCACACCTGCAGCTGTGACCTAACAAACCTCGCTTTGGAAACTGAAAAACAGAAACAAGAATGATGCCATTGCATCATCATGGATCCACACTATCTTGATTAAATCTTGCTGCAGTTGCCCTAATTCATGTTTTCTATCTTGGCATTCATATTCTTACAACAAGGCTTGTACCCTTTTTTCTTTCGGAGAATGTCTCATGTGGTTGCACCTCACTGATAAGGGCAATTTCAAAACCTTGGTTTGTGCCCGGTTTATGTGCAACATGTCCAACACCATCACAAAAAGTCCTGCAGAATGCATATTCTTCTTACATAGCCACATCTCACAGTGACATCCCATTAACAACACATAACAGCTGACCATGTAACACACGAATACAATCCTTCTTCATATATGGTGCTGTGGATTGTTCTCTTTCAAAATGGTCATACCCCGGTTTCGGCTCATCTATTTTTGTATTTCCTTCTTGTGTTGCACTTGGCTGTGCTGTCGGCCTCTGACAAACTATATCCTGTTGCACAGTCCATGGTTTTATTTTGCATTTCAAGGGGAATATACTATGGCTAAGCATGATCTTGGAAATGGATACGGCTATAGACCCATCCCATATGTGTCGCTTCAGAAAAGTCAAATTGCTTATTGACGTGGACTTTTCTTTTTCGTAGTTCATCGCGAAATCCTTCCCAAATCACCATACAATCATCTGACATGGGGATATGGATCTGCAGCATACCAATGATCCCATGAACATAATCTCGAGCGTGCGTGCACCTTCTTCCAGAACGTCGAAAATCGATTAGAATCTTCTTGAGAAGCTGATGATCTTCTAGCTGTTGTTGTCCATATTCTTTCAAGTTCCAGATCAAATCAATCTCATCCGCCATAGTAGTGATACGTTGCAGGTGTTGCGATATAGTCTCATTTCCGATGTCCTGGCGGGCTTTACGTACAGTCTTACACATGGAGCCTGTTATGCCACGTAGCAATTTCATGTCGAGCGTCGTTGAGCCATCCCATCCCATTTCAGCCATCAATAGTACGGTATGTGGTAAAACAGCTTCTTGTAATGTTCCCACCCGCTGAAAGAACTTGCAATCCATGACATCTGAAAGAGCGTCGGCAAATGCTTCATTTTCGTCAAAAATAAAACGCATAGCACGTCTCCAATCCATGCCTTCAATAATTGGTGTGCGATCATAATAGGCTTTCATAGCATTGTCGTCAATGATACCAGGACGCAGTTTTTCGCTCCAGTCTTGTAACGTCTTCTCATGTGTTGTAAGGTACTTGATGCTGTCATTTGTACAATCAAGCAAAGCAAAGCACAAGTTTGAAAACTTGTAAATGTGACCCATGATGCCTCGAGGGGTATGTTCAGTGTCAGCACAAAAGAGATCAATCCACCAATAACCTGGATAGTCCTTGAAGAGATTCAATATAGTGCTTTGCTTTCCATCACGTATCTTTGCTGCTCGTATAGGATTGCCCTGTTCATCAAGTACGCCGCTATCTTTCCAGTCGACCAATTCATCTGGTGGACCCCACATATGTGATACAACATTGTACCCTTTAGACATAACGTCATCAAGTATGGTGGCGTTTTCAGCAGGTACTACAGATGTCATCGATAGCTGGTCATCCTCATATACCACTCGTACGAGCTTGAAATTGTTATTCTGATACAGCTTGAGATGATGTTGTGGTCCATCGGGGGATAAGAATTGGGCCAACATTGTTTCTGACTCCAAGGTTTCCGCTTCCATCTCTGCATTGGCATTTTCGGGCGTCGGTCCGTCATCCGCTTTTGGTGATGGTCCGCCACTATCGCTGTTGTTCCTATCACTCATCTGCTGGTTGGTATTCACTGATATGCAAAGTGGTTGTCTTCGGTCTACTGAGCATGTACAACGGTAAATACGACATAACGACACCCGACGTTGCCATGTCAAATGAAAAGGCCATTAATAAGTGTGTTAGAATCACCGTAAAACAATAGGTACATGCTTTGTATGAAATGTCCATCATGATTACAGTGTCAGTAAACGATGAAATAGATAACACTTACAGGTAAGTAAAGAAGTAATAGAAAGGGCAAACGTATGTTTTCAGGAAAAGAAACGTAAAGAAGGGAAGAAAAAAGGGAGAAAAGGTCCCGTGTCAAAAGTCAAAGCAAGATAAGGTTTACTACACCTACGCAACCATGACAGCCATCATTTTAAACCCATGCATTGTTTTCATATTTACAAACCACCCGTTCTTTATTCACTATGGCATATGCACATCATTTCTTTGCCTTTTTAGACTTTTTCAGAGCATCTTGGATTTCTTTTGCAATGCTTTCTAATTCTAGCTGATCCTTCTTGCCGAGAGATGACTCTTCTTTAGGTGCCTCAGCCTTCTTCTTTTCTATGCTCTCGGCTTTCCGTTTCTTGCCAGCATTGGAGGCGAGCTTGGTAACGTTTTTCACAGGCGCAACTTGCACACCAGTCAATCCAGATGTCAAATCAGCAGTCTTGCTTCGTTTCTTCTCTTTGGTTTTGGCTGGTTTCTCGGTATCCACGGGCTCCTCATCATCCTTTTTGGTCGAATCTACCCATTTGGCGCCAGCACCACGTTCAATCAATTGTTGTACTAGTCGTTGATCCTATATATCAGTAAGCATACTCGAATCAGTCATCTGCATATAAAAGCCATGTTGTGCCTATTGACCTTTTCAACAAGTGAAGGGTATCCTCGCAACTGCTCAATTGGTAGCTTGGTTACCATATCAGGAACTATGAGAATCCCATGTTAGTCGACGACAACGGGTCTCTTTACGAATGCACATTGCTCAACCCTACCTGTCCAGCATTTGAAGTGGTACCAGGTGTGCTTTGCAAACTTTTTCTTTTCAGTCTTGCTCTTGCGAAAGATCTCGGAAGCTGCAAGTGATTTCGCCAGAATGCTCTTCGAACAGGCTGCACATTTGGCACCAGGCTTCTCGCGATATTCGACACTGTACGTGGTGATCCCTTGATCGCTCATTGACACACGGATCGGTTTGCTGGGTGTTCCGAGACAAAAGAAGAGAAATTTGCTGCTGCTTGAAAGCCAGGCTCTTGTATCACATTGAGCACAGCACGTCCCAATGTTACAGTGATTCAAGGATCACAGTCCGTTGCCCTTGGACAATTCACATTTGAAGGTGAGTGATTGCCGTTTTTAAGTTATTCCATGCTTGGGAGACAATGACCGGTGGCTCCATTGTTTTCGACGAGATTATATATCCTTGCGATAAAGCAGCGTGTCGTGTGGACTAAATTATATAGCTCATGTATGATTATATATGTTAGATATTATAGTTGTCGTCCTCTTTTTAATAAACAAACGCCCATAATCGAATATCGCTTTACAGAGTATCAGTTCTTTTGTGATGCGCCATCATCGCTACCAGAAAGGCACAATACATTGTATGATAGCAATCCAGCGGACAAACCGAGGGAAATATAGTCGCTCTTAAACTTCACAATTTCACAGAAGGTACTGTCGACCCAGCCGAGCAACCTTGTTCTGTGAACGAGCCCACGTTTCATTGTAAAGTTTACGGATACAGGCACCTTTATGTTTTACATATGCTGTAGGCGTAAATAATGCTATATGACAAGCGGTCTTTGTTCATTGTCAAGGGGCTGGATCCTAATAGAACCAAAGATGCAGACATGCGTGTTTGTGTAGCACATCCGATTGAAATGAATTGAAAGGTTCAATGTATGATGCTTTGTGGACTATTCAGTAACGGTCATAAATGGCAGTTAACATGCACCTTTTCCCATTCGCAGCCTTTATCGATTCCATAACAATGGGACGATGCTTCTGCTCCAGTCGAGCATTTCCATCATTCAACTTTCTTGATCCGAGCTGATTTGACTAAATTACGGTCAAACAAAGATTACATCAATCCTTATACAGTATGGGCTACCTATCTCAACTAATGTACCCGTTGTTTGACCGTAGCTCGGTCAAGTCAGCTCGGATCAAGAAAGTTGAATGATGGAAATGCTCGACTGGAGCAAAAGCATATTTCTCATCACTTGGTATTCGCAACAATACTGATTGGAAGGAAATGGCTATTAGCTGCCAATGTATGACTATACATTGAAGTATCATCCATTGATCCTTCCATTCTGCATAATGGGCTGGGTTACACAAACACGCCCCTCTGCATCTTCGGCTCTATCAGGGTCTACCTACTTGACAATGAAGAGCTAGTCCGGAGGACTAGCTCAAACCTGACACATGAATGCTGTGATCTAATTTCTCCGCTTTATTGAGCGAGTGCAGCTAGAAAATTGGATACAATAAAAGTCTAATCTATAAGTCTAAATGTTCTTTGATCTATGAGCGAGCTGGAAAAGAAAAGGGAGGCGTGGGTGGGAAGATTCATGTGTCAGGTTTGAGCTAGTCCTCCGGACTAGCTCTTCATTGTCAGTCAAAGACTCTCCTGACAATGAAGCAAGTCCATCGGTGTCAAACCTGACACATGAATGCAGCTCCAGAGAAAAACCGTGAACCAGGATCAAGCCGAAGACGAGGAAGAACCAGGTAACACCGAAGATGTGATATCAGAAGAAATATGACGAGAACGCCGATAGTGATTATCAAACATCATAGAGGAAGCCCAATTGCCGTGAGTGATTACCTCATCAAGAGGAATGCCACGTTGGAGCGCCAAATCCG